>VCRD01006909.1:0-14191 GCA_006783055.1 Trinorchestia longiramus
ACAGTCAGACTAGCAACGGAACAGTCAGACTAACAACGGGACAGTCAGACTTGCTACGGGACAGTCAGACGAGCAACGGCTCAGTAAGGCAACGGGACAGTCAGACTTGCTACGGGACAATCAGACTAACAACGGGACAGTCAGACTAGCAACAGGACAGTGAGATTATTGAATTATGGATGTCACACATAGCTGAATTTGATCGTAGACTCACAGGCGAATCTCGCTAGTAAAAATACAGTATATTCTACAGATTCAAAGAAAACTTTATTTGCAATATTCAATGTAGATTAACGGTTATACGATGTTACATTTCCACTAGTTGCTGTTATCGTTGCCAGATGAGCAGGAAACCCCAGAATTATGAGCACGTTGCAACCGAGAATTCTAGCGTTTGATAAGTTTGCCCCGTTGTAGCTACATCATCGCGTGTAGAAGCAGTCAGTATCTCTATGCCATCGTGATCAACAAATGTAATTGCGGTCATCTCTGTGTTGTCTGAACCTCACACATAGCACGCTGGCTGCAGATGTAGGTTTGTGAGAGCAACATGTGTGAGCAACACATGCTGGCACACTACAGCAGTACGCTGTACACCTGCCCAGATACAAGCATTTAGTAACGTTCTCGCTGTACCTACCTTCTTCTCCACGCCTGGTTCCTCCAAATGAAAATCATGTTTTTTTAATATTCACAGGATAGTAAGCTTGAGATTCTCAATTTGAATTTCAGTTGTTTTAACCTGAAGATAAAACGATGTGTATTTTGGTATTTTTTTAAAATAATATGGTCGTAATAATATTTATAAATTTGAAATAAAATTCTTTCATTTTTTGAAATTATTAGATGTAATACTAATTTAAAAATACGACTTCCATATGGTAAATTTAATTATTTTGATCTAAATTTATTATTTTAATACATTTTGAATTTATACGAAATTTAGTTGCATATAGAGGAAATTGATTTTATTTTAGATTACATTGATTTTCCATTTGACGATCTTGATTTGACTTTGAAAGAAATAGACATAGAAATACTCTAGTTTAAATAGGCTAGAAATAGTCTAGTACTGTGCTTTTGAGTCTCACATAATGATTCATGTTGTTCCGGATGTATCATAACTTGATCAATGTTTCCTTTTTGTTCGAGATTTCTAATAAGGAAGGTCCAGAAAATTAGAGTTGACGTGTGAAGTCCGTGGGCCAAACTTAAAGTTAGTTTCTGGTACGCCTTCACTTTTACGCCCAAACATGGTATTTCAGTGTGTGTGTGTCTAAATGTTTTTATTATTATTCGAACAATTATGTTTTTATTGCATAAGCCCTGATGAAGGTGTAAGAGAGCAGCATCTGCGTCACCAGTTTGCATACCCTGGACTCGGCTAGGTAGTTCCAGTAGTCTAACAAGCTTGAAAAAGTTGAAATATACATTGAAAATAATCCGATCAAGAAATTCTAACTGAGATATGGTTACAGTCGTAGCCTGAACATGAAACACAATATTTGACAGCTAGTTCACTTCTGGAAACATGATGAAACTTAGAAACCTCTGAAAGTCACAATAGCACACAACAGCAATTATGCTGATGTTTCAGTGCTTCTGTCTCACAGTCTTGAAATCTTGCAGTCAATCGTTGAGTTCATTGCGTAGCTGCAAACTTGTCAAGTGATGATTTCCTGGAATGATATTGCCCCATCCTTGACTAGGACGTGGTGAACTGCAGGTAACTCCGGAAATCTTCTATAAATCTCCTGCGAAGTCCAAGAAGATCTTTTGTAAAGTATTGAAGTTTACTACAACTTCATAGGAATACCTGAAGGGAAACTTACACTCCGTTTTCTACGCTCAAGTAAAAAGAATTGAAGATGGTCATCATTGACGGTACATTTGGGGTGTGTACGGTTCTCTGCCCAGTGAAGGTTGGCCGCAACACAACGCTAGGTGGCCTCAGATCATCGCTCTCTTGCTTTTCTTACATCGGCTCCTTTTAATTTTTCTTCGGGTTTTCTTGGCTGTGATCGGCCATGATTTACATGGTTCAGGTAGTGCAGGTGCCTTGTGTGCCTCCCTGGTGAGCTCACATAGTCCAGCATTGCGCTGTGTGTGGTCAACCCGCCGTGTCTCGATACAAGAGCGGTTATGTTTTTCTTGTGCTTCATTCCACTACACTGCAGTAAAACACCCAGGGATTTTTCCTCTATTCTAAGGGTAGCAGTTACACGAGAGCTGTATATTACTAGCAAAACGAGACATTTCTCAGCTCTATCGCTCCAGAAGTCCTGTCATTGTTTACACTCACTGCGCTGTCATGGCGCTCTTATATGTATGTATCGTGCAGTCGCTCTGCTACACCGAGTTGTTCCTGCTACACGAGATTACTTATGGGAAAATTATGCACATGAATTGGCGTTAACATCTATCCTTGATATTGAATGTTACGTCTGTACATAACATCCACTCATTTTTAAACGCATACGGATGAATTACGAATCATTTTATGTAGTTTTTGAGACAGCTTTAAAATTCGATTAAAAATATTCGTTTTGAACACCTGGACGTTGTACAGGTGTTGCCCATACGTCAGATGTGAAGCTGTACATGGAGAACTGGCGTACTGATCATTTCATTGTCATTGTGTGTTGTGTGCCATGTGTGCATGTGCTGTTGAATGCATTTGCATGCCATGTATACATGTGTTGTTGTA
This sequence comes from Trinorchestia longiramus, assembly GCA_006783055.1. Classification (NCBI taxonomy): domain Eukaryota; kingdom Metazoa; phylum Arthropoda; class Malacostraca; order Amphipoda; family Talitridae; genus Trinorchestia; species Trinorchestia longiramus. The sequence continues at coordinate 2,708 of VCRD01006909.1, forward strand.
TGTGTTTTGCATGTCATGTACACATGTGTATTAAATGTGACTTGGTGCACATGAGGGCCCACAGCTGACCAAGATGGCCTTTGAACTATTTATATTCGACTACAGTCTCATATTTGGGCAGCGATGCCCACCAAATTCAGTTGAATTCCTTCAATATGTTAGATGTGTGCACATAGCTCCATTCAGTAAGCATTCCATATAAAAATATCCCGCGCCTGAAAGAAAATAGAGAAGAGGACCAGATTCTTTGCTCAGCATCATTGATGCGTGAGGAATGATTAGTAAATAGAACTAAATTTTTTGCTGTGTATTGTAGATACTTATTTGCGTTGACTGAGTTAGCGCATTTATTGCATACATGGACCTACTCTGCATTCTACAGACTGAGCACCATAGAAAAAATTGGTGTTCCAGGAATACGTCCAAAATGAATGCAAATCTTAGCACGAGTCCTGTACTTGCCTTTCATTACAGTTATGTGTACGACTGTACAGCTCTCCACGACTGTACAATTCCCGTTTTAAGTTTCGGTCCCGATCTTGGTTCCAGTCCTGTTCTTGGACCCGTTCTCGTTCCTAGTCCCTGTTCCGTTCCTGCTCCTGGTCCCGTTCTCGTTCCTGTGTCTGGTCCCAGTCTTGTTCCCGTTCCCTGTCCCTTTCCTGTTACTGGTCCCGGTCCCGTTCCTGTTGCTGGTTCCGGTCCCGTTCCTGTTCCTGGTCCTGGTCTCGTTCCTGTTGCTGGTCCCGGTCCCGTTCCTGTTACTGGTCCTGGTCTCGTTCCCGTTCCCCGTAAACGCCTCGTGAAAGCCTATGATATAATAACGTATCTTCATATAAAGATTCTGCGAAGCCTGAATCCTGATCGATGTCGTCACGATACTCTTGAATTCCTGACAGTGAAGCACAAAGTGTTCTTATTATTGTGCCTCAAGTGTAGGAGTTCTGAAGCTACGATGCTTGTGTTGCTTCTCAGTATAATACAGTAACTCATTTAGACGCGTAAGCAGAAAATGAGAGTGATGAAGTTCATAGAAGATGTAACAACTGACCATTGACAGTTCAAGGCAATACACACTGAACATTCACTGATTTCTCTTGGTGTAGTCATATTGTGAGGTACTTGTCTTGGTGTGTTCATATTGTGAGGTATTTGTCTTGGTGTAGTCATATTGTGATGTATTTGTCTTGGTGTGCTCATATTGTGAGGTATTTGTCTTGGTGTTCTCATATTGTGAGGTATTTGTCTTGGTGTTCTCATATTATGAGGTATTTGTCTTGGTGTGCTCATATTGTGAGGTATTTGTCTTGGTGGTCTCATATTGTGAGGTATTTGTCTTGGTGTGCTCATACTGTGAGGTATTTATCTTGGTGTGCTCATATTGTGAGGTATTTGAGAGCCACAAAATGAAAGAGAAAGTTTCTTGCTTCAGTGTTGGCCTTCAAGAAGATGTGCATATTTCAGACGGAATTTCTCCCTGTCTCTGTTTCTTTTTTTCATTTCCGATTTTTATTGGAATTGCTGATCAAAAAGTCAACTCTGCAGACACAGCTGCTCCTCGCTCTGCAGGCTCTAGAATATAGCTTATAGAATTTATAATGAACGTGTAGAATTAAAATTATATAGTATATAATATACGTGTAGAATTAAAATTATAGAATATACAGCGACACGCAAAAGTTTTGGATACATCACATTTTGTCATAACTTTAGTTTGAGTTCACAATTTCATCTGACATTTATTCAGTATTGCCTCATATAGTATCTTTAGTCGTATATGGAAAGGATCATTAAAAAGTCAGTATGGAAATTGTTTTATTGATAAAAAAATAAACCTTTGGAAAAGTAGTAGGTACATTCATTTAGTATTTTGTAGCGAGCCCTCCATTAGGCTCCACTGCTTCCAGTCGCTTTCTATAGTTGCGCACAATTTTTTACGAAGATCTATTGGTATTTTTTCGCCTTTTTCCTTACAGAACTCTTCTAACTGATTAATATTTTGTAGATTTGCTCGTAGACTTTCACCTTTAAAGTTTTCCGCAAGTTTTCAATTGGATTTAGGTCGGGAGATTGACTAGGGCAATTGAGGACGTCAATTTCATTATTTGTGAGCCAGTCTTTAATTTGTTTGGCAGAGTGCCAAGGACTACTATAAACAGGATGTGCACCGCCATATGGCTGATACGCTAGCGGAGGCCATTGCATTCTTAGTAACATAAGATTTTCTATCAGACAAATTGATCATAAATTACTTCTTTCATGTAATAGAAGGGATAATAAGGTTTTACAGGGAATTTTAAATGGTTTAAAGCACTGTAATGCTCTGAAATACCAATTTTAATCGGAATTAACATGTATTATTGTATGAGCTTAGTGGCCAATTTATAGAAAGCCGAGTTGCTGCAGTTTTAGACTTTACAAATTGATTATGGTTAAAATTTTTCCACTGCAAACAACCAAACATGCAAACATTCACGCGTATAAACAAACAGACATAGAAGCAAAAACCTACCAAAATGTAGCGATTAGTCAGCCAATCGGGCCTTCTTTACAGACTTCTGAAGAAGGACTGCATTCTTCTGCTGGTTTTTCTCTAGGTTGTGGAGTCCATTCAATAGAACATTTGCCAGACGACGGAACATCTTGGGACAGTCAATGTCAATTCCACTGAAATCATCAGACTAGGTCCTTAGTGCAGCGACTTCATCATGACACACAGCATAGAAGTGGCTTGCAGTCTCGGTTGTTCTCGGCCATGCCACTCAGCACCCCAACAGAAAATTAAACAGTTGGGCGAATCTGTACTTCATCTACTAAGAGAAACACATCCTTCTGCTGCAGTGTCTGGACTTTGTCAAATGTTTCCCTCAGCACCTGGTCCGTGTCAGTAGATGAAGTGATGTACTGCAGCTTGTGTTTGCATGGCAGCACCGAAAAGTCTCTGAGCTGTTCATAATTACACTTTGGGTATGATTGAAGAGAAAAACAATAATCATTCATAGAAAACTGCTTCTGTAATAAAAGTTCCAACTGACTTGTCAAAAATACCAACTTTTCGCTTTTTCGGTGTCGACACAGACTGATGCGTGAGCTTGATGAAGAGTGACAACATTTTCGATTGTTTTGTCAAACGGGATGTCATAGTGCATTGCCAAGCGCACAGTTTCGTCGAACTGAGTATACGATCTCAAACCATTGTTGGGATGAAGTGTCTTAAACAGTAGTACAATAATGCCGTTCTTGAACGCACTGAGCGTTAGTGGGGAACACAAAGTGGGCTTGTTTTCGACAATCACAGACAGGCTGCATTCACTGAATTTGTCGGTCATGAACAAACACTCAAGCCTTTCTTTCGATCTGGAAATAATCAAGTTCTTGTACTGCTTCTGCAGGTTACGTTCAGGTTTGAAAGCATCAAATGAAGTAATCTTTTCCTTCTGAAGAAAATACCTCAGTTGTTGGTCTTTCACTTTCGCCAGGCGAGGTGTTAGTTTTGGAGTAGGCAGACATGAAGCAGGCAAATTAAAGATACTGGGAGGGATTCCAGGTCGAATTGAACCACCACGCAATTTGACCCACGCAAGGTGGGTCAGCACCCTAGTATATCTCACAAATGAAAAACTTGTCTGGATTTATAACAAAATTTTCACGAGGTGGTAAAACATCAAGCCACTTCTGTCTCTCACACTGTTTTTTCGGGAGGCGAAACACGCAGTGCCTGTTCTCCTTATTGTAATTACCCCGACAGTTCACAATCCCACACTAGTTCAGCATTTTTAATACATATAATTAGCAATAAACTTTGGAAACAAACAGTATTCACTTAGAAATGCAGCGACAGACTACAACAATGTTTGCACTGTGACAGATAGGGGATAACTGAGAGCTCAGTGTACTGGCCTCCGCTACCGTAGTCAGCTACATGGCGGTGCATGTCCTGGTTATAGTAGTCTTTGGCATGTACATTAATATTATTCTTACTTGTAACATAAACATTATTATAATGAATGTTATTACTCCATATCATTATTTCTAAAATTATGATGATTGCTATTATTATTGTTCTTGTTAAAATGAACATCAGTTTCACTGTTATTAACAAGCTTATCGTTGCCATGTCCAGCAGCAACAGCTGTAGACTGTCCCCCACATTACAGACATACAACGTGTCCATCACGGTGGACAGGTGGCAGCTGGCAGACAGTCTTGTCTTCAAAGCAAAATCCAAACTTGCTCGTTGATGGTCAACCGGAGACTGAGCAGACCCGTCTTCTCACTAGCATGCTGTTGGCTGGGTAGAGGACTGCTGCCAAAAAGAGAACTCAATAATTTCAATTGTTGATTAATAGTTAAAACGTCAGTCAACTTGTTCAAAAAAACTACTTTTAATTGACGTTTCCTCATTTACTTGCATCCATGTGCGTGATTGATGCCTTCACGTTAGACGGCATGGGAGTTGGGTAGCAACCCAAAAGTAGCACGAACGGTTCGTTCCTTGTGTCATATTCTATTATATTCTTATTTTATTCTCAAATAAGAACATCTAACTTCACACCGAAAATAAGAATGTTAAACATCACAAAGGAAATGGGAAAGTTTAACATCATCGAGGAAAGGGAAAAGTTTAGCATCACCGAGGAAAGGGAAAAGTTTAGCATCACCGAGGAAAAAGCTACACGGACATTTCGAGCGTTGAGATTGGTGCCACAGTGCGACACTGAGACTGACACACACAACACCAACAGTTGTAACAGACAGACACTCAAACAGAACACCATTCAAAAAATCTGTCCAGCTTCAAAGTCAAAGGAGACTCACAGTCAACGACCGCGCAGGGTAAACTGTTTCAGAATACTCGTCTCACTCACAAGAGGCACCTCCACTCCGCTGTCCACATGCAGGGAACATAAGTCTTATAACATGATCTCAAGAACACCCTCCGGAAGCCTGCATAAACACGACTGAGCTCCGTATCATCACCCGACAGAACTAAAGCCTGCCAATATTCTGATATCATCGTCAGTCAACTGCTCCAAGTAGATGTAGAAGACTCTCCAAGCTCCCAGACACGACACATGACTGAATCTTGTACATGCTTCTTCCAGTACCTGAACATAGCTCCAGTGCCTACGCTTTGAGGTCCTACATTCGAAAATATTCTGTTTGAGATCAAACATACCAACGCTCAACTTTGACATACATGGAAGTAATTGCTTAGCTCAATTCAGGTGAGCCGAATGATGAAAACAGAGGAGTGCAGACAAGGTTTGTTTGAACTTGACTAGGGGAGAAGAGAGAGGGCAGAAGCATCGAATGCAGTTACTGAGTCCCACAAGTCAATGCTATATTCAAAACTAAGCGATCAGAAATCAGCACGTCGCGTTTGTCTTCCTTTTATCATACCTGGAGAATAAGATAAAATGTTATGTTCAAATAAAGGGTTTATTTTTGTAAATTCATCCCACAAGTTCTTTTTGTATTTTTCAATGGTATTTGTTTAATTTTCTAGTTTTTATGTTTTACTCGAGGTTTGATTAAGTTACGATGTAACGCATGCATACATTGTTTATTGCTACGTTGGAAGCTTCAATAGCGATGCATTTCAAGGTTTGCAAAACACAAAGCCAGTATCAAAATTTATAAGGAGAATTATCTATTATTTAGCCTTATGAAAAAGAGTACGTATTGTATTATCGTAACATGCGCTGGTTTTAGTCCTTCATAAATTTTGGAGAAGTGTAAAGCCTTTTTATACGCAGAAGGCTGAAAACTCTAAGTTGTAAAGAGCATAAAGGGTATGAAATACATCTGAAGAGTGGTTTTACAAATAAAATCCATCATACCTCATAAGTCTGATGCATGTCAGCTCAAAAGAACCTTCAATCTTTTCTCCTCACATGTTCACTTATTCAGTAATGTGCTCCATAACACCAGAAAAATGTGAACTAGTTGAGGCAAAACAAGGAAAGCACCTGAAGTTGCGGCTAGCTACAGGTTTCAGCACATTCATAGGCAAGCTTCATGTACATATATCATGCAAGTTCAGGTTCAATTAACAATTATTTTTCAACGTGTAGTTTGAGTAGAACGATGTATGAAACAGATTGGGTGCAGACTGAGCCCAAAATCTTGCAAAATTTTACAGACATGAGAGGTCAGAACAGAGTTCCTCATTTCATTAGCTCTGTCATGAATAAAAGTTATCAATAACTAGCAGCTGGTTAGCTTACAACTTTGCACACTTCCACTTACTTAAACTTTATGCAGTTTATTGCAGAATTCTGAGTGAAACTTATAGCTTTAATTTAATCGTCTTCGTAATTTTGTCGTTAAAAGAACTAAGTGCATGAAATTTGTTTAATGCATTTCCTAATTCATTTACATGTATCATTTTGGCTAAACAATTGAAATTAGTACTAAAAACACTGCAATGGCATTTTTCATTTTTTAGTATTTATTTTTAATGCTACTCGTTATAAATGGTGTGTGTTATTAACTCTGATGACATCTCTTGTTCCTCACCCACGCACAGGACAGCAAGTGATGTGACACTCGTAACGCATTCATTTGAGTTGCTGTGTCTCTTATTTTCCGCTCAAAATCACACTCTGGTTCATCAAATGATTTTACTGTAGGTGTTTTTGTCTTCCTTTTTGTGCTGTTCATATTTTCTTGTTGTTATGAGTGAGTTACCAAGTCGTAACGAGTTGTAACGATGACGACACAAGAAAGAAAATAAAAACAGAAGGGCTTTAGCATCGTTTTCCAGGAGTGTTTGGGAATGGTTACCTTAAGTGTTTAGTATCTCACACCTCAAGAAGATACACAGTATTAAAACACATTGGATGATGCACAGAAACAATGTGAGAAAAATTACTTATGTTCTAGATGCTGAAAAATTTCTCGTTGATATTAAAGTAAAGTTGAAAGAGAGAAAACAAAGTGATGCTACATTTAGTGCGTTGACTCTCCGAGCCAGCATAGCTGCCCGTCTTCGTCGTGGGAGCGCGTCAGCATCTGTTAAACCGGCAAATTTATTCTTTACTCTCAAATATTCTTTAGTTTCTTATTGGCAAACGAAGCTGTGTTGGCGATGGAGGAAGAGAGAATTGACCACAACGGACGCTTCATTGACGTGCCTCCTGTACGCAGTCCGTAATTCTTCAGTAGTTATTCGTATGAAGTTGAGGCTGGTGAGTGGGTGCGAGTCAGTGTAGTATTCTTGTGTGTGCCTCGCGCTGAGTTCCAGGCCTGCACGATGGAATGCCACGCTCGTACGGACGACTGTGTGTCGTGCGCATGTTATTCGTACGTAGCAGTTGGCTGGGGTCCGTGGGTCGTGCATGCATTAGGTTCTTGAAGACAGAGGTCATGCTCTAGTAGGCACGCCTCCTTTGAAGAGAGTGCGGGCGCTGGAGACGACCGTCTTCATGTTCTTATCTCTCTGTACTCCGAGTTCTTTTCCTTGTCGTGGTCCAGCAAGGCGGCGACCGTGATCCGGATGCGTCAAAAGGATCGTCCTTTCCCTCAACACCTCCTCACCTGAAATCTGTTTTCCAAATGAGGCAAATGTTTTCGTATAACTGCAAACGAATTATGGATCTTCATTCTTTTTAAAACGGTAAAACGGAAACAAACATCTGTTTCGCGTGCTTTGCTCTTCTGTGTGAACTTTGTTCGTTTCTGCAGTATGGATTTAAAATAATAATAATTGTTCCTACAGTTTGAAATGAATTAACTTGATGAAGCCGATGATATCCGTAGACTTTTAGAGCTTTTCTTTCACTCTAAGATTTTCTTCAACAATTGAATCTGATATTCTTCCAAGCATCTATTCCATCATCACCGTCCGAATACTGACATTAGAAATATTTTTAACAAAAGTAATGATAGGAAAATGCGTTTACTGGTAAAGAAATTTCAATCCACATGCACTAAACTGTAGTCCTATAAGACTGTCATACATTGCATACATGAAGCCATGACCCATGTCTGCCCATGCAGTATATGGTGCTCGTAGAAATACATTCTTATTATCTAAATAAGATAATACGAATGCCATACACTCATGCCACACGCTCATGCCACACCCTCATGCCACACCCTCATGCCACACCCTCATGCCACACCCTCATGCCACACCNCGAGAACAACCGAGACTGCAAGCCACTTCTATGCTGTGTGTCATGATGAAGTTGCTGCACAAAGGACCTAGTCTGATGATTTCAGTGGAATTGACATTGACTGTCCCAAGATGTTCCGTCGTCTGGCAAATGTTCTATTGAATGGACTCCACAACCTAGAGAAAGACCAGCAGAAGAATGCAGTCCTTCTTCAGACCTCTGTAAAGAAGGCCCGGCTGGCTGACTAATCGCTACATTTTGGTAGGTTTTTGCTTCTATGTCTGTTTATACGCGTTAATGTTTGTATGTTTGGTTGTTTGCAGGGGAAAAAGTTTAACCATAATCAATTTGTAAAGTCTAAAACTGCAGCAACTCGGCTTTCTATAAAGTGGCCACTAAGCTCATACAATAATACATGTTAATTCCGGTTAAAATTGGTATTTCAGAGCATTACAGTGCTTTAAACCATTTAAAATTCACTGTAAAACCTTATTATACTTTCTATTACTTGAAAGAAGTAATTTATGATCAATTTGTCCGAAAGAAAATGTTATGTTACTAAGAATGCAATGGCCTCCGCTAGCGTATCAGCTATATAGCGGTGCACGTCCTGTTTATAGTAGTCCTTGGCACTCTGACATACTAATTAAAGACTGGCTTACAAATAATGAAATTGACGTCCTCAATTGCCCTAGTCAATCTCCCGGCCTAAATCCAATTGAAAACTTGTGGAAAACTTTAAAGGTGGAAGTCTACGAGCAAATCTACAAAATATTAATCAGTTAGAAGAGTTCTGTAAGGAAAAAGGCGAAAAAATACCAATAGATCTTAGTAAAAAAATTGTGCGCAACTATAGAAAGCGACTGGAAGCAGTGGAGCCTAATGGAGGGCTCGCTACAAAATACTAAATGAATGTACCTACTACTTTTCCAAAGGTTTATTTTTTTATCAATAAAACAATTTCCATACTGACTTTTTAATGTTCCTTTCCATATACGACTAAAGATACTATATGAGGCAATACTGAATAAATGTCAGATGAAATTGTGAACTCAAACTAAAGTTATGACAAAATGTGATGTATCCAAAACTTTTGCGTGTCGCTGTATATTCTATAACTTTAATTCTACACGTATATTATATACTCTGTAATTTTAATTCTATACGTACATTATAAATTCTATAAGCTATATTCTAGAGCCTGCAGAGCGAGGAGCAGCTGTGTCTGCAGAGTTGACTTTTTGATCAGCAATTCCAATAAAAATCGGAAATAAAAAAAAAGAAACAGAGACAGGGAGAAATTCCGTCTGAAATATGCACATCTTCTTGAAGGCCAACACTGAAGCAAGAAACTTTCTCTTTCATTTTGTGGCTCTCAAATACCTCACAATATGAGCACACCAAGATAAATACCTCACAGTATGAGCACACCAAGACAAATACCTCACAATATGAGACCACCAAGACAAATACCTCGCAATATGAGCACACCAAGACAAATACCTCACAATATGAGCACACCAAGACAAATACCTCACAATATGAGAACACTAAGACAAATACCTCACAATATGAGCACACCAAGACAAATACATCACAATATGACTACACCAAGAGAAATCAGTGAATGTTCAGTGTGTATTGCCTTGAACTGTCGATGGTCAGTTGTTACATCTTCTATGAACTTCATTACTATCATTTTCTGCTTACGCGTCTAAATGAGTTACTGTATTATACTGAGAAGCAACACAAGCATCGTAGCTTCAGAACACCTACACTTGAGGCACAATCATAAGAACACTTTGTGCTTCACTGTCAGGAATTCAAGAGCATCGTGACGACATCGATCAGGATTCAGGCTTTGCAGAATCTTTATATGAAGATACGTTATTATATCATAGGCTTTCACGAGGCGTTTACGGGGAACGGGAACGAGACCGGGACCAGCAACAGGAACGGGACCGGGAACAGGAACGGGACCAGCAACAGGAACGGGACCAGGAACAGGAACTGGAACGGGACCAGGAACAGGAACAGGAACGGGACCGGGACCAGGAACAGGAACGGGACCGGGACCAGGAACAGGAACGGGAACAAGACTGGGACCAGACACAGGAACGAGAACGGGACCAGGAGCAGGAACGGAACTGGGACTAGGAACGAGAACGGGTCCAAGAACAGGACTGGAACCAAGATCGGGACCGAAACTTAAAACGGGAATTGTACAGTCGTGGAGAGCTGTACAGTCGCACACATAACTGTAATGAAAGGCAAGTACAGGACTCGTGCTAAGATTTGCATTCATTTTGGACGTATTCCTGGAACACCAATTTTTTCTATGGTGCTCAGTCTGTAGAATGCAGAGTAGGTCCATGTATGCAATAAATGCGCTAACTCAGTCAACGCAAATAAGTATCTACAATACACAGCAAAAAATTTAGTGCTATTTACTAATCATTCCTCACACATCAATGATGCTGAGCAAAGAATCTAGCCCTCTTCTCTATTTTCTTTCAGGCGCGGGATATTTGTATATGGAATGCTTACTGAATGGAGCTATGCGCACACATCTAACATATTGAAGGAATTCAACTGAATTTGGTAGGCATCGCTGCCCAAATATGTGACTGTAGTCGAATATAAATAGTTCAAAGGCCATCTTGGTCAGCTGTGGGCCTCATGTGCACCAAGTCACATTTAATACACATGTGTACATGACATGCAAAACACATACAACAACACATGTATACATGGCATGCAAATGCATTCAACAGCACATGTACACATGGCACACAACACACAATGACAATGAAATGATCAGTACGCCAGTTCTCCATGTACAGCTTCACATCTGATGTCTGGGCAATACCTGTACAACGTCCAGGTGTTCAAAACGAATATTTTTAATCGAATTTTAAAGCTGAATCAAAAACTATATAAAATGATTCGTAATTCATCCGTACGCGTTTAAAAATGAGTGGATGTTATGTACAGACGTAACATTCAATATCAAGGATAGATGTTAACGCCAATTCATGTGCATAATTTTCCCATAAGTAATCTCGTGTAGCAGGAACAACTCGGTGTAGCTGAGCGACTGCACGATACATACATATAAGAGCGCCATGACAGCGCAGTGAGTGTAAACAATGACAGGACTTCTGGAGCGATAGAGCTGAGAAATGTCTCGTTTTGCTAGTAATATACAGCTCTCATGTAACTGCTACCCTTAGAATAGAGGAAAAATCCCTGAGTGTTTTACTGCAGTGTAGTGGAATGAAGCACAAGAAAAACATAACTGCTCTTGTATCGAGACACGGCGGGTTGACCACACACAGCGCAATGCTGGACTATGTGAGCTCAC
>VCRD01006910.1:0-20471 GCA_006783055.1 Trinorchestia longiramus
AATTATGGGATATTAAATTGTGAAAAAAATGATCCCAACACATAAATGTCATATCAGGAGCGATTAAACACCTGCAACAAGTTGATCTCAAACAACAAAAATTTCAAAAACAGTAACAATAACAGTAAACACATTAACAATAATCACAATAACAACATAACAGTAGCAGCAGTAACGACAATAACAACAACAACAGCAACACTAAAATCAATGATAACAATATTAAAGACAATAACAATAAAAACAACAGTAATGACAACAATAACAATAAAAACAACAGTAATGACAACAATAACAATAAAAACAACAGTAATAACAACAATAACCATAAAAACAACAGTAATAAAGCCAATAATAACAACAACAACATCAGGCTTGGCCTCACAAGCTGCTGTAAAATTGTCTTGATTGGCAGACGAGACGCGCCAGGCTTTCCAGCCTCCGAAAAAATGTTCCAATTTGCAACCACACGCACGAAACTTGTGTGCGTGGAGTGTGTGTGCGTGGAGTGTGCGTGCGTGGAGTGTGCGTGCGTGGAGTGTGTGTGCGTGCGTGGAGTGTGCGTGCGTGGAGTGTGCGTGCGTGGAGTGTGTGCATAGAATGGTGTCGGACTTATGGGTTAGGATTATGGTGTCGGTTAGTTAAAATAATAGTATTATAAATTATAGTATTATAATTATTATTATAGTACCCCATTTCACCCCGAATATACTTCACCTTAATTTTAACCCTAATGTAACTGACCACTTTCAATCCTAACAGTCCTAAATAACTCAAAGTTAAACCCCAAACTTCAGCCAGCCCTGAGGCAACTCTGCCTGTTCTGTCAAGTTGTCCACTCGAGAGCAACTTTTGTGATGCAAGCAGATCAAGTTCTGAAACTTTGGTTCATGTGTAGCGTCTATTGACGAACATCACAAAGTTTGGGGGGAGTTCTGTCTAACTTTGAGGGGCCATTGACCATCATTCACGACGAGTTTTATTCCTTTCTCAAAAATTTACGATTGTCTCAGAAAATCTACGGGAATCCGACGATAGATTACACTGAGCAAATCTGACTCCAGAATATGGAGTGGATAGAGAGTATGGAATGTAAAAAATAGAATATAAAGTATATAATAACGAGTGTAAAATATGGTGTGTAATATATAGTGTGTAGATTATGGAGTATAAAATAAAGAGAGTAGAATATGGTGCATAAAATATGGAAGAAAGAATATAGAGTACAGAATATAGGGGAAAGAGTATAGAATTGAATATACCCACAGAAACTAACCGACTGGTTCATTCTTAGGTTGCTACCCAAGTCCCATGCCGTTCAAAGCTAAGCCATCAATCACGCACAGGCATCTCAGTCAGACACTGGCACCAGAAGGAAAGTGAGACAGGAGAAGGGAGGGGAATAGTTACATTCACAGTCAACACTTTGATGACAATAATAAGCTAATTCACATTAAGAAATAATCATAAGACTCGCAGTGCAAAAAAATCGTAAGACTCGCAGTGCAAAAAAATCGTAAGACTTGCAGTGCACAAAAATCGTAAGACTTGCAGTGCACAAAAATCGTAAGACTTGCAGTGCACAAAAATCGTAAGACTCGCAGTGCACAAAAATCGCAAGACTCACAGTGCACAAAAATCGTAAGACTCACAGTACACAAAAATCGTAAGACTCACACTGTACAAAAATCGTAAGACTCACAGTGCACAAAAATCGTAAGACTCACAGTGCACAAAAATCGTAAGACTCACAGTGCACAAAAATCGTAAGACTCACAGTGCTCAAAAATCGTATGACTCGCAGTGCACAAAAATCGTATGACTCGCAGTGCACAAAAAACCTAAGATATGTTTAAGCTGCTCAATCACTACACTCATCAAAGATTACGATTACTCGCATGATTATTAAGATAAGGCCGTCAGCATAACAATTTCATAAAGGCCTACACCAAAATTCTGAGAAACGTTTAAAAAAAATTGAAAATCGATCAAAATGGAAAAAGAATGAAACACCAATTCTCAGGTTCGTCTACACGAAACACAGGCCTGTCTAACCAGACGAAATTCAGAAGACAAACATGTCTAGTTTTCTGAATAGACCCACCTGACAAATTCACAAAATTGACCAGATAGCCATAATCAATAAGCCTGCTCGATAAGCCTACGTAATAAGCCTGTTTGCGTACCTGAATAATAAATATTTCCTCACCTATACCAGCCTTTGTCTGTGTTCATAAGATGCTATTGAGAACGAGTAATTAAGATACGAGTTATTGAATTCAGTTAATATAAAAATTCCTGTGTTTCTTCACCATAAAGTGTAGGACAAACTTAGATAATTAAACATTTTCACGACATTGTTCTTGATGATTGAGTCCCAGTTGTTAATTAAAGCACTTCACAAAAAGAAATAAGGATATCAGTAAAAGCTTCTGGCCAGATTATTTTGTTGTCTGGCTTTATTATCCTTGCCGAATATTACTTCGAAATCGTTTGAAATATTTTGGGATTTTTGGCCACTATTTCAGCAATAAACTTGAAACTGCGAGATATCCTGGATTCCAAATCCTGACGCCGATATCCTGAATTCTGACTCTAATATCCTGAATCCTGACGCCAGTATCCTGAATCCTGACTCTGGTATCCTGAATTCTGACTCTAATATCCTGAATCCTGACGCCAGTATCCTGAATTCTGACGCCGGTATCCTGGATGCTGACACCGGTATCCTGGATCCTGATTCTGGTATCCTGGCTGCTGACACTGGTATCCTGGATCCTGACACTGGTATCCTGGATGCTGACGCTGGTATCCTGGATCCTGACACTGGTATCCTGGATCCTGACACTGGTATCCTGGATACTGACACTGGTATCCTGGATGCTGACACTGGTATCCTGGATGCTGACACTGGTATCCTGGATGCTGACACTGGTATCCTGGATGCTGACACTGGTATCCTGGATGCTGACACTGGTATCCTGGATCCTGACGCCGGTATCCTGGATCCTGACGCCGGTATCCTGGATGCTGACACTGGTATCCTGGATGCTGACACTAGTATCCTGGATCCTGACGCTGGTATCCTGGATCCTGACGCTGGTATCCTGGATCCTGACGCTGGTATCCTGGATACGCCGGTATCTGGAATCGGCGACCAAAAAATAAAAAATTTCACTAATTGCAATATTTTTTGTTGATGGACCAATTAAAATCTGGAAGTCAGAGGTACGCTGTATTCATGATTCACTTGTTGACGAAACGCATGTGTCATTTTTTATTTATGAATGCTTGAAGGAATTTATACCTGACTTACAGTTGTTTACGCATAAGGTTTTATATATAAAGACATGTTATGTTCATATTAATATGTCAGCAAACAAGTTTCGGTTTGAAAAGTTTACCAAGAAAAGTGCAACGTCAGAAATATGTTTGTGCACTGAAAGGTATAGATTTTGAAAGCATAAATGGTAAGGGGGATTTTCAAAATGATAAATAATTTGAAATTTATTATTCATTTTTGTTTTACTGTTGCAGCGAATGTCATCATGCGTATATGTATATCATATTACAGTTTCCTGGCTTATCTAGGTCATGCTGCACACATACAGTTCTGGTTAAAAGTTCTGGTTAAAGTACACTACTTTATTTACCTCCCTCGTATGTATATTGTACAGAAGTAAAAAGATAACAATATCAATTATAAAATCTATAAACTACATTCAATCAATGCTTGTACGTATATTTCTAAGTACTAGACAAATAAATTGCAACAATTTTTAATAGATATCGTGTGATCATTTTGCGACCCATACGAATACTGTTACTATTTATGTTTTGTAGTTAGATATCAATGCACTTACATAAATTAAATAGAATTTAAAGACTTCAAAATTTATATTACCTAATTTTTATAGAAGATAAAAATCTCATTACTTTTGACTAGTACTGTACGTACAAATTCAAATGACGGGATACAAAAGACGGCACACACATGTGTGATATAGCAAATCAGGAAACATTTGTGTCACACGTGGAGTGTGTTGTGGCAGTGTGAGTGTTAGTATACGTAGCTCTTGTCGTCATCTTACAGTGTGTACAACAAAACACGGCGTGAAGGAAAGACAACAGCAACATGATGGGGCAAGGGTAAACCAGTGAAAGCTGCCGGGCACTGTGACAAAAAAACTGATCACAAGAATCTTGGGTACTAGAATGAATACTAGTTCTTCAGTGCCTATTTGCATTTTACAGGAAGTAAAAACTTATTATGCATTATTGTTATTATAGATATTATAACTATTGCAGGTACTGTAGAAACGTATGTGTGTCAGTTATTGAAATGTTTTCCTGCATTGACTGTAGATAACAGTAATGCTAGCTACCTCACACTACAATAAGGAATCCAACCACCGAAACGAATCTGCCTTTAGAGTGGAACCACGAAGCTTCATAAGGCGCAGCAGCAGCAGCAGCATGAGGCTATCAGTTCTACAGCAAACAGCACAGCGCGAACATCAACATTCCTGCATACAAGCTGCTGGATGTCAACCAAAAAGGGTTCCCCCAAGGACCAGCTCAATATTTCTGTCTCTACAAATACTACATCAGTACTGGGAGACTGGTAGAAGAAGCAATGGTTGTTTAGACGTAGAATTTGTCAGACGTCTCCAAAGGACTACAACCAACTACAGTCGTACGGTTGAAGGAACTTCCTGACTACGCTGACTATGCGCATTCCAGTTTTCTACTATCAAGTCCTCTGATATCAAGTCCTCTGATATCAAGTCCTCTGATATCAAGTCCTCTGATATCAAGTCCTCTGATATCAAGTCCTCTGATATCAAGTCCTCTGATATCAAGTCCTCTGATATCAAGTCCTCTGATATCAAGTCCTCTACTATCAAGTCCTCTACTACCAAGTCCTCTACTACCAAGTCCCCTACTACCAAGTCCTCTACTACCAAGTCCTCTACTACCAAGTCCTCTACTACCAAGTCCTCTACTACCAAGTCCTCTACTACCAAGTCCTCTACTATCAAGTCCTCCATTTCAACACTACTTTATGACTTCCACAAGAGTCACGATGATGAAACGAACACTTAATAATGAACATGAATAGAATATATGGAAATCAGATCCTCTACTTTGTTAAGTTTATAAATACTGTTCCTCAAGAATACGAGAAATATTAGTGCATGCAACTGGCTTTCTATTACAGCATTTTCCCGTACTTCAGTTTACAGCGTTGAAGTAAACTGACTGAACTGAGGCTGCTGAGTCAAGTTTACAAGAAAAACTTCCATCCTGCTCTCATCAAAGCAAAAAATATGAACCTAATTTTGAGGTCGTACGTCTGGTGGGCTCGAGAGGGTCCGGAACTCTGCCCTTGTTTGGTCGATGTTATCGTACACGATCTGCCGACTGGCTCGCTGCCCTCACATTTATTCAAACGAACGACAAAAAATATATTCATTTAAAAGCAAACACTACAAAATATGGAACGTGCGTTTAAATATACTAGGGCGTGTAAACGTATATACACAAGTATGTATAATATACTCCCGAGTATAAAAGTTTATAGGACGACAAAGGTAACAGTGTTAAAACGTTTTCCAACATAATTCTTAAAAATTGATAATGCAGAAACTTATTTTGTCATTTTCAGGTCAAACGACACTTTTGAGACACCTTTTTGAAATTTAATTATTCAATAGGTCTCTGTTATAAATATCATTCCCTCGGCCCATATAATATTCCTCAGTCTATGTAATGTTCCATCGGCCCATATAATATTCACTCTGTCCATATAATATTCTGTGGTAATATTCCCTCCATCCAAATATTCCCTCCGTCCATGTAATATTTTCTTATCCCATAAATATTCCTTCAGTCTATGTAATATTCCCTCCATCCAAATATTCCCTCCGTCCATGTAATATTTTCTTATCCCATAAATATTCCTTCAGTCTATGTAATATTCCCTCAATCCAAATATCCCCTCCGTCCATGTAATATTTTCTTATCCCATAAATATTCCTTCAGCGCATATAATGTTCCCTTGGTCCAAGAAATATTTCCTCGGCCTATACGTATAATATTCTCTCGGCCCATGTATTCCTAGGTAGGGTGAATATTCATTTTCAGACCATTTCTACTAAAACTTCCTTAATTCAAAGAATATTTTGGAAAGTACACGTGTAGTAAACAGATATACTAGAGACACATATGAATACACCGTAGATACATGCACTGTAGATACATACATTGTGGAAACACACTGTAGAAACACACACTGTAGAAACACACACTGTAGAAACACACACTGTAGAAACACACACTGTGAAAACACACACTGTAGAAACACACACTGTAGAAACACACACTGTGAAAACATCAACTGTGAAAACATCAACTGTAGAAACACACACTGTGAAAACATCAACTGTAGAAACACACACTGTAGAAACACACACTGTAGAAACACACACTGTGGAAACACACACTGTGGAAACACACACTGTGGAAACACACACTGTGGAAACACACACTGTGGAAACACACACTGTGGAAACACACACTGTGAAAACACACACTGTGAAAACACACACTGTGAAAACATCAACTGTAGAAACACAAACTGTAGAAACACAAACTGTAGAAACACACACTGTAGAAACACACACTGTGGAAACACACACTGTGAAAACACACACTGTAGAAACACACACTGTAGAAAAACACACTGTAGAAAAACACACTGTAGAAAAACACACTGTAGAAACACACACTGTAGAAAAACACACTAGAAAAACACACTGTAGAAACACACACTGTGGAAACACACACTGTACAAGTGTACAATACAAAGTGCTTCAGTTTGTGAAACATAAGGCAACTCTGCTCTGTAGTGAAGGCATTGGCAACCTACATACATGAGTGACGGGTTAAAACAACCTACACGACACGCAGTGGTGCAGTGGGTGTGCATCAGTAACTGCACGGGCTGTTGCTGCCAATTAAGTCTATTGTCTTTAGATCAATAAAATTATTCCTGCAGAGTACGTACAAATACAAACTACAGGGTGTCTCAAAAAAAATTTACTCACCCTTTAACCGTTGCTAACATGCTGTCTTCTTTGTGTTGCAGGTGTGAGGTTCGAACCTTTGCGAACATGATTCTTTAATCACATTTAATCATGTTCGCAAAGGTTCGAACCTCACACCTGCAACACAAAGAAGACAGCATGTTAGCAACGGTTAAAGGGTGAGTACATTTTTTTGAGACACCCTGTATATAACAACCCTCATCGTCGTCGTCTATGTTCAAGCGGTCCTCGTCGGCTGAGAGCATGCGAAGTAGAAGTTCAAAGTGAAGTTGGAAAAGTGGAACCAAAAGTAATGGATTTGAAAGTAAAGGATTTGAAAGTAATGGATTTGAAAGTAATGGATTTGAAAGTAATGGATTTGAAAGTAATGGATTTGAAAGTTATGGATTTAAAAGTAATGGAATTGAAGGTAATGGATTAGAAAGTAATGGATTAGAAAGTAATGGATTTGAAAGTAATGGATTTGAAGGTAATGGATTTGAAGGTAATGGATTTGAAGGTAATGGATTTGAAGGTAATGGATTTGAAAGTAATGGATTTGAAAGTAATGGATTTTAAAGTAATGGATTTGAAAGTAATGGATTTGAAAGTAATGGATTTGAAAGAAATGGAATTAAAAGTAATGGATTTGAAAGTAATGATATGAAAGTAATGTATAGAATAGAATAGAATAGAATAGAATAGAATTAGGCTATAGGAACGAACATTCTGGTCCATTCTTGGGTCGGATAATTACTTCGATAATTATTCGGTTGTATACCCAAGTCCCATGCCGTATTTCTAGCCGCGTCAACCATGTCGGCAGCGGGATTCGAACCCGGGTCTTTCCGCTCGCAAGCAGATTCGCTCACCAGTATCACCAAGCTGGTGATACCAGTCGACCAAGCTGGTGATACCAGTCGACCAAGCTGGTGATATATGAAAGTAATGGATTTGAAAATAATGTATATGAAAGTAATGGATTTGAAAATAATGTATATAGAAGCAATGGATTTAAAAGCGGCGGATTCGAAAACAATGAACTTGAAAATAATGGAGTCGGGAAAAAATAGCGGTGAAAATAATAAAGTTATAAATAACGAAGTTGAAAATAATGCTCATGAACTAAAAGAACAGAGCGCTTATAACTAACTATACTTGTATCACAAAAATATGCTAATTCCACAACTTCATTGAAAAAACTGTCGTCTGAACACAGGTTTTGCTCATTGGTGTTCAAGTGTATAAATACCTAAGGCAACACGGCGTAATACTGCAGTTTTGACATCATTTGTTATACATTGACTCGTAGGAGCTGATTACTAGTAAACTAGGAGACTCTGAACAATAGGCAAACTAGCCTTGTTACTACAGAACTAGGAAGACTCGGAAAACTAGACAAACTAGCCTTGTTACTACAGAACTAGGGAGACTCAGAAAACTAGACACACTAGCCTTGTTACTACAGAACTAGGGAGACTCAGAAAACTATACAAAATAACCTTGATAGTTATGAACTAGGGAGACAAGCCTCCAGGGAGCTATGGAACTAGTGTCACTAGTGTCATTTGGAAAATATACTGAAATGAGCACTAGTTGCATTACATGATTGACTAAATGCAGCTTAAACAATCATCAAAAACATGACTCATGGAATAATAATTTTAATTTCTTATGGAAGTAAACCTCCTTTCTGAAATTTATTAAGAATGTTACCAGTATAATTTAATAGTATTGATTATATCAGGTACTTTGTTGAGGCTGGCATAGACGTATTCCTCCAAGATAATTACTTTGAATACGTACAACATTTAGAAAGAAATAGCAAGTTCATTTACTATTCAGGATCAGTCAAAACCTAACCATAATACACTTCATCGTGACCAGCTATACAGACCATATATGGCCCACTTCTACAGACCATTTATGGGCCCATCTCTACAGACCATTTATAGGCCCACCTCTACAGACCATATATGGCCCACCTCTACAGACCATTTATGGGCCCCCATCTACAGACCATATGTATATGGAACCCCTTTACAGACTATATAAGGGTCCACTTCTACAGACCATATATGGGCCCTCCGAGCACTTTTTTCATTCATATTTTTCCTCATTTGTAAAAAACGTTCTATGATGAATATTTCAGCATTACAAACACGTGAATATAACAGGAATAGCGATACAAAATAATGTAAACATACCGAAATTTTGAAGCCCATACTTTACATTCTACTTACAGAGCTCTGCAGGGAGCTGGCAGACGAACTCTTGCAGAATTCCAGACTACTTGCAGAATTCCAGACTATTTTCAGAATTCCAGACTATCTGCAGAATTCCAGACCATTTGCAGAATTCCAAACTATTTACAAAATTCCAGACTATTTTCAGAATTCCAGACTATTTTTTTTCTCTTCTGGAAAATTATTTTCTAATTTTCAAACTGAAAATTCAGCAACACTTTTAACCATAATTGTTTGTTCATCGAAGTAAGCATTTGTTATATTTCCTGCATGTATTAACTATAAGATTTCGATCCGAACTAGTTACTGCTAATTCTAAACCATTTAATAACAATTTATAAATAATTTCCGTTCCTCATTAGACACAAATTGCCTTTCAGTAAAATTAAATTCGAAATCCTTGTTTTCGTTCGCCATTAGGATAAACTTATTTTGTTTAATCTTAGGCTTCGGACCGCCGTACGCTATGCGTCCGACCAGAGACGGGTGACTGGAGGTACGACTGACACATCCTCACTCGCTCACAGTCGCAGCGCTACTGCCAACTGGACGTCGTTTCCCTCAGATATAGAGGGTTTCTTATATGTATGTACTTCGAACAGGTCAATGTTCCCTCGACACAAAGAAGCGAAACCACATAATTTGTCAGTGTCAACGTTTCTAAAGGTCGTCACTAAAAACGTGGACGAATTTTGCAGTGTTTTGACATTTTGACGACCAGGTTTCGTCCCAGCGTGTCGTGCTAGCGAGGTTTTGACACGAGGCTGTTAATCACACTAATACACGAGTCATAGCGACCAAAGTATTGCCTTTGAACGGAAAAATACTGTAAGATGAACGAGGGTATGAGTCTTCGAGTCAATGCCCTCAGTGAATTAAGTTTATTATTGCCCTCAGTTTTTCGTTAGCCTTGATTTTCTATTTAATGTACTCAGTTTTTATTGAGTGTCCTCAGTTTTTAATTATTACCCTCGTTCTTTTATTGAATCCTCTCAATTTTTTAATTGATACCTCCAACTTTTTATTGAGTGCTTTCAATTTTTATTTAGTGCCCTTAACTTTTAATTTAATAACCTTCATTTTTATTCATACCCTCAGTTTTTACTCATCGCGTGCGGCTGTTCAAACAAACAGAAATTGAGTTTTATTCAAAATTATAAAGTAAATTTGTTCAACAAACACATGATAACATTGCTTAACAAACACACAACATTGCTCAACAAACACACGACAACATTGCTCAACAAACAGACGACAACATTGCTCAACAAACATTGCTGTGTTGAATAGGATGCACTGGAAGAGATGCAATTAGAAAGCACTTAACATTCACCAGAAATCCTTCACCATTAGTCTATCTCTACACTGATCACTTAATAATAGAAGCAAGAATTTAATTATTAATGTACACATTTATGCAAGGCAATGCTGACCATCCATGATGTCATACGACATGGATTTATTCTTCGTTTGTTTAGCATAAATAAATTCTCAAAAAAAAACTCGCTCGTCCTTCATCTGATGACCGCTGTGTTTAGTTAACGATTGCACGTGGATAAACACGTGAACAAGTACGTGAACAAGTACGTGAAGAAATTCGTGAAGCTCGTGAACAAGCACGTGAATCACGTGAACAAGTACGTGAATCACGTGAACAAGCAAGTGAAGCACGTGAACAAGTACGTGAATTACGTGAACAGGCACGTGAAGCACGTGAACAAGTACGTGAAGCATTTGATGAAAGACATGAATCACGTGAAAAAGCAAGTGAAGCACGTGAACAGGCCCGTGAAGCACGTGAACAAGCAACTGAAGCACGTGAAGCACGTGAACAAGCAAGTGGAGCACGTGAACAGGCGCGTGAAGCACGTGAACAGGCATGTGAGGCACGTGAACAAGTACGTGAAGCATTTGGTGAAAGACGTGAATCACGCGAACAAGTAAATGAAGCACGTGAACAAGCACAAAAAACACTGGGACAAACACGTGAGGCACGTTACGCTGTACTGATATACCGGGTGGGCCGAAAAAAACTGAACACACCTTTAATTAAAAATCTCGATTGCTTGGCAACTCCTGCCTTGCTGCACATCATCCAAAAGTCCGTTAATTCGACCTTAAGGATAAAGTTTTGTTATTATTGTGAACTGTAAAATGGCTTCCCAGTAAGATAAACGAGTGGTGGTGTCTGCACTACTTCGTGTGAGAATCAAAGTTGGTGAGGTCGCAAATCTGGTCTGGGTGTTCCGTATAACCGTCTACGCGATCAGACGTATTGACAGTGGTCGAAAGAGCGTTGTAGATCGAGATAGAATAGAATAGAATGAGGCTATAGGAACGAACCTTCTGGCCCATTCTTGAGTCGGATAATTACTTCTATAATTATTCGGTTATTTACCCAAGTCCCTTGCCGTATTTCTAGCCGCGTCAACCATGTCGGCAGCGGGATTCAAACCCGGGTCTTTCCGCTCGGAGGCAGATTTGCTCACCAGTCGACCAAGCTGGTGATAGTCGACCAAGCTGGTGATAGTCGACCAAGCTGGTGATAGTCGACCAAGCTGGTGATCATTCCAGATAGCTGGTGAGTGATCATTCAAAACAGTCCTTTCACGTCCATGCGCCAACACGCCAGGAGGCTCGGGGTTGGAGCGGCCACAGTTGGACGAGCAGTCGCAATACTGGGAGGCAAGTCTCTTGTTATTGTTGAGAAGCCGCTGCTCACGCCAGTCATCCGCAGTAAGCGTTTTGAACGTTATCAGAGGCTGACGAATGATCTCAAGTCTGCTCCACCTGGTCGGGTGATCATCCTCTCAAGTGAGAAGACTTGGACAGTCCAGTCGACCTGGTGAGAAACATTGAGGCCTGCACGCTGCAGTCAAGGCCTGTTGCGTTCATCGCCCAAACATCACTGCCCTTATAGCATCCATTGACTGGGAGTGGATGGCCATGTAAACAGACTATGTTGTCAAGACTTGCAAAATTTTAGGTACCTAGGGCAGAACTTAGATTTAAGGTCTTTTCACCCTATATGTTTGGCCCATCCTGTACGTTTGGCTGCAACAGAATAAGAACACCTGTAATTCTGCACGAAAAAAAGATAGTAGGAAGTACTATCAAGTCTAAGGCCATGGATGATAGTGTGAGATAAGCTGGTTGTTCAGTCACGTAGCAGTTTGTTTCTCTTAAATTTTACTTGAAACTCATTCACCAGGACCATCAACACCTCTCCTGGCACCGGACGGAATTTGTGCTTGCAGCAACCAAGTGTATTTATAAAATTCCTGCTTAAAAGCGTTCTTGTTTGAAATCCTCCCTGCTTGGAAGCGTTCGAGTTTGAAATCTTCTCTGTTTGAAAGCGTTCTAGTTTGAAATCTTCTCTGTTTGGAAGCGTTCTAGTTTGAAATCCTCTCTGTTTTGTTTAAAAACGTTCTAGTGTGAAATCCTCTCTGCTTGGAAGCGTTCTAGTTTGAAATCCTCTCTGTTTTGTTTAAAAACGTTCTAGTGTGAAATCCTCTCTGCTTGGAAGCGTTCTAGTTTGAAATCCTCTCTGTTTGAAAACATTCTAGTGCGAAATCCTTTCTGCTTGGAAGCGTTCCTGTGTAAAATTCTTCCTGCATGGAATCATTCGTGCTTGGAAGCAAGCAAGCACCTTTAAGGCTGCCCGCTGTGCGAAGGTCCTTTTCACGCACTGAATTTCAGGAGTTTAAATACTTTGTATTTTGTACTGTACAGCTATACGATGCATATTGATAACAGCAGTATTAAGAAATAATTAATTATTGACGAAACTATTATTAATAAGTTATAATATCACCAGGAGTCGTAGTATTAGTGCTAGTAGTACAATACGAATAGAACAGAAGAATAAGGCAATAAGAACGAGCCGTTTGATCGATTCTAAAGTTGTTACCCAAATCCCATGCCGTCTAAAGTAAAGGCATCAATCATGCACACCTCAATCACGCAAGCCATTTCACTCACGTACACGCACTTTACTCACGCACAGCCATTTCAGACACACACATGCACCGGAAGCATACACAAGCCTCAGAAGTTAGGGATATAGAATCAGTACGTTACAATACCAAAAGTCCATCATTCGATATTTGTCGAGACGATTTTTGAATGTATTCACAGTGCCAGCAGAAACGATATTTTTCACCACTGGTTCCAGGTTTCGGCAATTTTAACTGGAAAGAAATTCAAAGCATGGGTCGTCTTAAAGTTTCTTATTAATAATTTTTGACCGTTATGTCTGGTTTGTACGTTATCTTCATCACCGAAAAGCCCTTCCCGAGTAACATCATTAAGGTTGTTGAACTACTAATAGGTCTCAATGAGTTCTTTTGACTCTTGTTCAATGAATTATTGACTTATACTGAAGGCAAATACTTTGTGTTCATTGGGAGAAAATCATTTTAATGCATGGATCAACACTGAAACAATCACAATGCTGACAGCAGAAAAGCTTCGACGATCTTTTTCTGCCGTCATTGAGAGTTGTATATGAAAATAAATTTTACATCTACAAGCACGCGTTAAACTTCTCACTATGTGGGTCGGAGGTTAAAACTTTCTGTGCAACAAATTGTACAATTTTTCGTTCTAGCGACAACTTGTTGCTTAACAGATTTTCCCATTTTTCACATGCCAACGAACATAAAAATGGTTTTGCAATCATGGCAGGCGATGACTTCCCTCCACCATAACGAAAAATATGTCATAGTTCATTAATTTCCCTCTTAAATTTCACAAATAGAGCAGGGAATCATCACATTTTAATGAAGTTAGCATATTTTTTATCCCATATTCAAAAATTCCTACGTGGCATCCGTGAAACTCTCATGTATTACTCTATATTTCACTTCTTCATTCTCTCCCACTCGGTCACCTAATGAAGAAATATCCTTTCTTTTAAAATTCCAGTGTAATAAAAGTCTCTCCAGTCAGCCAATAAGCCACTCGACCGTGTTCACAGACCCTTTTCCCGGTGCATGATACTCGATTTTATTGGGGGAAACTGGCGGCTCTCTGCTTCGGCTTGGCCAATAATAGCATCTTATTAGTACAGAATTTAGAAAAAATGTTTAAATTCCGGGGAGGAGATGTTTCTTCAAAACAGCAGCAGAATTTTTGAGGAATTTGCAATGGAATGCCAAAGTATTTTTATGGATTCTACATAAACATACAACGGCGGGGCTATCCCAGGAGCAAACATTGTAATCCTCAATGCTGGAGATCTGCATTAACTATTTAATTACCCAAACAAAATTCCTGTTTTCAAATAAAGATTATATTTTCACTACCAACTACCCCCATTCTTTAAGAGTCCTACCACATACATTGATTTCTCCTTTGTAACTAACATTACGGGGAGATAGTTAAATGTTCGGTTGCATTACCGTAGACTTTTCCGATGAATTTTTGTATAATAGAAAAAACCAATGTTTTTAATATTTTGGGAAAAATTGCTAGCATTTTTTTTAATTTTAAACTGTTAAGTTTCTAAATAGATTAATAATAAAATTTTTATACCAGAGGGAAAAAATTTATTTCCATAGGCAATAATGTATATCAAGTGTAAATTTCTTTTAAAAGTTTTTTAAACAGTTGTCAAAGTTCAGGGTGTCAACGAACTTTCAATTGTATAATTATGCTTGTAACTTTAAATTTTTTAAAAATGCAAACAAATTGTTTGAAAGGATGCGAATATTTATTTTGCTTCTAAGCGAATGAATTTCTCATACAAAAATGACCTGCACCATCATAGAAAAATTAAAAAAAATGGATGTACGCTTAATTGGATTAGGGTTCGCTGAACTGCTCTAGCATCCATACTTGAATAGCTGCATTTGGTGTCAGGAAAATATTCTATATGAGGAACAGGAAAACAAGCAATCATTTACTTAAATTAAATAGAAACGTGCAACGGCAAATAAACATCCGTACAATTTTTGGCCTAGATACGAGTAATTATGTCGAGCGTTCTATACAGTCACCTCAATGAGTCTAGAAACGAAAAAATTAACATTAATATCTCTCTTCTTTGAACATCTCTAAATTTCGTACTAAAATCACAGGGAAAAACATGCATACTTATTGTTACAAATATTTTCTTATTTATTAGAGCTGCCGTTGAATATGATTACCTCGTTTATTTAAATATACAAATGTTGTTGTTGTTTAGCACAATACCGCACAACCATAAAATGTTATGGATAGAAACTTGTATTCCAGAGCAAACAACACGTGTGAGTAGTACTGTATTCTACGGAATGCGATTTAATTACATGCAGTGTTTATTTCAATGAAAAATGATCAATTTTTCCCTGATGAACAGGTGTATATGCCTAAAAATTTTAGAAGACAAGAAGTATTGCTTTATTCTCTTTAGGATTATAATTTAGTTCTTTAAAAGATGTCAGAAGATGAATCTTCCTAATTAATATTATAGAAACTTATTCCCATTAACATAATCTCATTAACACAGACTCGCAACTTGTTGTCAATATCCAATTCGTAAACATTAATTTGTCATTAAAATCAAACTTGTAAACAACATTAATTTGTCATTAAAATCGAACTCGTTAGCAATATTAACTTACTGAAATCAAACTAGTAAGCAACATTAACTTACTGAAATCAAACTAATAAACAACATTAACTTACTGAAATCAAACTAATAAACAACATTAACTTACTAAAATCAAGCTTGTAAGCCACATTAACTTACTGAAATCAAGCTCCCAAGCAACGTAGAAAAAGCCTCTCAAAATCGCGACGGCTTCAAAAACTTGAAATTTGAGTTGCAAGCCCGCAACCTACACTACACTGACCCTCTCTTAATGCAGACACTCACTCAACACCGCAACTCACTCAGCACCGCAACTCACTCAACACCGCAACTCACTCAGCACCGCAACTCACTCAGCACCGCAACTCACTCAACACTGCAACTCACTCAGCACCACAAATCACTCAGCACCGCAATTCACCCAACACCACAACTCACTCAGCACCGCAACTCACTCAGCACCACAACTCACTCAGCACTGTAACTCACTCAACACACACACTCACTGAACACCGCAACTCACTCAACGCCGCAACTCACTCAGCACCGCAACCCACTCGACACCGCAACTACTCAAAATCAAAACTCCTGCACAATTTGGGTCCGAAAAAATTGTCTGTGGAGCAAATCCCTGGACGGAGGTTCGCTTTAATCAGCTATCACTTCCTGGATTACAGCCTCGCTGCGGATTAGAGGGAGGGATTTGTAGGAGACGATGTGATTACAGCAGATATGGCGAGTTTTCAATTCATCTTCATTAGTTTCAGTGAGGACACATCCTGTGCTACCGTGTGCGCATACAGCTGTGTGTGTAGCTGTGTGTGCATACAGCTGTGTGTGTGTAGCTGTGTGCATACAGCTGTGTGCGCATACAGCTGTGTGTGTGTAGCTGTGTGCACATACAGCTGTGTGTGTGTAGCTGTGTGCATACAGCTGTGTGCGCATACAGCTGTGTGTGTGTAGCTGTGTGCATACAGCTGTGTGCGCATACAGCTGTGTGTGTGTGGAGCTGTATGGGCATACAACTATTAACACAATACACAATCTGTGTGTGTGTGTGTAGCTGTGTGCGCATACAGTTGTGTGTGTGTAGCTGTGTGCGCATACAGCTGTGTGTGTGTAGCTGTGTGGGCATACAGCTGTGTGTGTGTAGCTGTGTGGGCATACAGCTGTGTGTGTGTAGCTGTGTGCGCATACAGCTGTGTGTATGTAGCTGTGTGTATGTAGCTGTGTGGGCATACAGCTGTGTGTATGCAGCTGTGAGTGATTCGTACGATTAAGTTCTAATTAATTATCATCCAATTAACGATCAAGTTATAATTAATTAAAATTCAATTAACTAGTAAGTTCTATTTAGTTAACAACTAATTACGATAAGTTCTCATTAATTACCAATTAATTAACAATTAAGTTCAATTTATATATATATTCATATATATATATATATAAATATTCATATATATATACATACACACATATATGAATATACATATACAATATACATGCTCTGTGTGTGTGTGTGTGTGTGTGTGTGTGTGTGTAAAAGAATAAAAATGTATAACATTTCAGGGCTTACTTCATTAGGAATGAAGGTGAACGTAATTGAACAAATTTCAATTCAATTTTCAGGAAGACACACACGCTGCATCTTCTTCATGTATCTGACGAATCTGCTTTATATGTAAATCTGGTACATTTCTTTCATAAATTTTATGTATCTGCTTCATAAATTTGTTCCATTTGTTTCCTAAATTTTGTTTATTTGCTTCTTAATACTGGTATATTTGCTTCATAGGAGCAGCAAATTTATTCTTTAATTTGATTTCAAAATTCTTGGCTCCTTTACAGGTTAAAATTAACGCCTCATATGGAAATTATTCGCGGCTTTTGTATGGACAAATTTACCATTAGGGAGGCATTCGTGCCCATGCATACTTTCTCTTCTAAGCCCATAGCATAAACTGAAATAACTGAACATATTAAAGCCTTTCCTCCGCTTTGAAATGGCCTCATGAATATCTTCTACCTCTCACTAAAGTAGAAAAACTTTCCCCGTTTCTCCAAAATCCATTAAACTGTAGCGCGCGAATGGAGAACTGCTTTGTCGTTCGTCTACCAGAGCGGAAATCTACTCGGATTTTCGACACAAACATTTCTAAAATAACTTCCCTGATATTCTACCATAATAAAGAAAACCTCTCCGGATAAAACTGCCTCATGCTCTACCTAAACCGCTTTCTTCGTATTCTCCTATACAAAATCTAACTTCACGAACAAAAAGTACTCTCTCTGGAACGCTTTAAGTAAAACTGGGCAAGAACTATGTGCGTTTTAAGGTACTTTAATTTTTATAGACCAATACATTACAAAGCCGCGAGCGTGTCGAAAGTCTACGTAGACTGCGCCGCTAAATTCAGGAGAGTCCGAGTTCTCGCGACTGTATCTTCAACGCCAAAAAATTGTTTGTCTAAATCTATTAATACCTTAGCTGTGTGTACCTTCCCATTTAATCTGTGACAAAAATAGTTTGCCTTATATACCACGAATATGATTAAAACGTCCAGGTGTTACTTATTAGAACGTATCTTCATAATAAAAGACAAAACACGTTGGTGTTCTGTTTCTTGCGATACAAAGAGGCTGCCGAATGCATCCAGAGTGAGAACTTTAAACTGAGCTGACGTCATCAGTCTACCCGTGACGTCATCAAATCTGGTGTACTATGGATTCAGAGGTCGTAGAGGACAAAGTTAAAGTTGCTTAGTCCATTCTACAGCACGGTTTAGTAAACACTCATTAACACAAAATAGTGGACACAACCTCACTATGAAAATTTGAGAATACAGGGTGGCACATATAGAATTTACCTTTCTTAAATAACCAAAAAAGAAGATAAAAATGTAAAAAATGGCAAGAAATTGTAAATTAAAATTGACAAAGGACGTATTAAGGTTGAATTTACATTTTAAGCAAGGAATATATCATTTATAAGAGCGTTATTGCTTGAAGAAATGAACGTTCTTTTAACAGTGCTGGTCATTAAGTTATTCAGCACCTCTGGTGTTGTGTTGTTGATTTATTGAACTTTGTTTAGTGTTAATTCTCCAAAAGTATCACAATGTGAACCTTTCCTTTCAAATATATTTCTAGGGAACAACCAAAGGGATTTTTACCAAGAGATCAAGGTGGTCTCAGCAAATCACTATAACTCAAAATTAATCGGTATGAAAATATATCGTTTAACATGTTCATCGATTCCCTTTTGTTGAGCTTATTTTTTACATTTAGTGGTTATTGCTTTCATGCAATTTTTGATAAAACTTTCACCATTAAAAATGCTTCTATGAGTTCTTTTCCTGAAATAATAAATGCATTATGTGTATTATAAGAAAAGTTTTCCAATATTTGTTCGCTGTCCCTTGATATAGGCAATCAATCTTGAAATTAAATTTTCCAAACTACCACGAGGGCAATATGCAATAACTAAGCATCCATAAAATAACTACAACACTTAAATAAACTACAAATATCCATGATTGTATAACATTATTCACAAATTTTTGCCTGCCACAGTTTTCTTAGCACTTTTCAAGAAGGGTACGCAATTTGTGCACCACCATGTGGCTCATTATGTGAGTCAGAGCCCATATGCACAGTTCTAAGCTCATACTACATACTGTACACACTACGTTTAGTTTCTCATGTGGTTCAGTACACTCGAACATTTTGCTCGTTATTTGACACACAGTATGTTCGACAATATATATTTTTTACAGTAAATTGTTGGATTAATTATCGGAAAAAAGTATGTCAAACATTCATACAAAAGCGTACATTACACTTATATTATTCAAAAATCCCTCTCTGTTAACCTTAACAACAAGAATTTAAGTTTCGTATAATGTGTAACCAATCTTTCTCTGGGCTGAAAAATTCCTATTCATTTCAGAAATATTCTATGAAAATTGGTAATTTGTAATTTTTGTGTGACACCTGAGACAGCTTATGCAACTTGCACCTATACCAAGTTCTGCAGTCTGCACCTATACCAAGTTTCGCAGTCTGCACCTATGGCAAGTTTCGCAGTCTGCACCTATGGCAAGTTTCGCAGTCCGCACCTATGCCAAGTTTTGCAGTTTGCACCTATGCCAAGTTTTGCAGTCCGCACCTATGCCAAGTTTTGCAGTCTGCACCTATGGCAAGTTTCGCAGTCTGCACCTATGGCAAGTTTCGCAGTCCGCACCTATGCCAAGTTTTGCAGTCCGCACCTATGCCAAGTTTTGCAGTCTGCACCTATGGCAAGTTTTGCAGTCTGCACCTATGCCATCTTGTACAGTCTGCACCTATGGCAAGTTTCGCAGTCTGCACCGATGCCAAGTTTCGCAGTCTGCACCTATGCCAAGTTTCGCAGTCTGCACCTATGGCAAGTTTCGCAGTCTGCACCTATGCCAAATTTCGCAGTCCGCAACTATGCCATCTCGTACAGTCTGCACCTATGCCAACTTTCGCAGTCCGCACCTATGCCAACTTTCGCAGTCCGCACCTATGCCAAGTTTCGCAGTC
>VCRD01006911.1:0-10966 GCA_006783055.1 Trinorchestia longiramus
ATCAACAGGCTTATGCATCTATGTATACTCACGATTACGTTTTACACTCAACACAATGTCTTACATTTTTTGGTTTGGTGTGGAAATTAACACTGTTTTTATAACAAAAACGATGCTGACTATAGGCTACACTGTGCTGTATCTTGATGAGACCAAAACAACCCGCATGGGGGCGCGCCGTTGACGTCACAGCGTCTCGGTATTGCCAGCTAACGAGTATCCCTCTGTCCCTTTTTTTTCTAATACAAATTTCAATTTATTTATGATTATCATATATCCTGACCTGTCAGGACACCTAAGGTCCGGACATTTGCTAAGGTCCATGGCCGAGAACAACCGAGAGTGCAAGGCCACTTCTATTCTAATCACTAGGTAATTGCAGTGTCACAGCCAAGCATCCTCTAGACAACGAACGTGTATGGTTTCTCCTTTTTGACACAGTACATCTGCTAAACAACTGGAGCTACAGCTGCTAAACAACTGCATCCGCAACAACTGGATCAGTGAAAAGGGTCAGAAGATCAGTCTTGACAATGAAACACGGCATCATTTGCAGACGTCAAGGAACTGTACGAGTCAAAGAAAGGCAGTATTTTGACGACTACTACACTCACTCAATTTACTGTCAACCCCTCAAATTTGCTGTCAACCCCTCAGAGAAAGACAGGCAGAAGAATGCAGTCCTTCAGACCTCTGTCAAGAAGGCCCGGTTGGCTGATTAATCGCTGCCGTTTGGTAGGTTTTTGCTTCTATGTCTGTTTATTTATATGCGTGACTGTTTGTATGTTTGGTTGTTTGCATTGGAAAAGGTTTAACTATAATCGACTTGTAAAGTCTAAAACTGCAGCAATTCGGCTTTTTATAAAGTGGCCACTAAGCTTATACAATAATACATGTTAAGTCCGGTTAAAATTAGTATTTCAAAGAATTATAGTGCTTTAAACCATTTAAAATTTACTGTAAAACCCTATTATTCCTTCTATTGCATCAAATAAATAATTTTTGATCAATTTGTCCGATAGAAAATGTTATGTTACTAAGAATGCAATGGCCTCCGCTACCGTAGCCAGCTACATGGCGATGCACGTCCTGGTTATAGTAGTCCTTGGATGCAGCTTATATCATTTGTCCCCAATTTTGTCAGCTTAAAAATTAATATGTGTTTCTCTACATATATGTGGAAAACTCAGTATTAATATTTTTACAGACCTAGAAGCCACTTCTTTGAAGGTCTAAAATCAATTATTTTTGTAGCCATTACTTAATTCAGACTTATGAATTTTGAAAGGCTAAGAATGATCCTTTTTATCTAATGTCAATAGCACGTGAAATCGTGCTATCGTGAATAGCACGTTGAAATATAAGTTAGCATTTATCTCATTAAAATATAAGTTAGCATTTATCTCATTAAATATAAGTTAGCATTTATCTCATTAAATATAAGTTAGCATTTATCTCATTAATCTCACTAGAGATTGTCGTAATAATTATTACAGAATTTTAGCCTTATTTTTAGTCTCTTTAACAAGATTAGTGACAACCCAGGGATATATTTTATTTATATTAAATAATTAGATCTGAGCGTTCCAAAAAAACAAAGGACTATAAGGCTGGCAACATTCGTGGATCTTACCCTCGTTTTCAGTCCGCATTACTATATATACCTGATCCCACGCCACTGACTTTGTTGCTATCTTGAATCCGTTTTCTGCGTAGTGGAGGTGAGCATACTATGTTTTAAGTATTTTTAGACTTGTCTTAATTTTTGTGTTTAACTTGCCAGTGGATTTGTGTTCTTTGGTGATGTTTAGATTTTCAAGTGTTTGTTTCTTCACCGTGAATTATTACAGCAAGTCAAGTTTTTAGGAATTGTTTCTATTGGACAACTGTGATAAATCAGTAACTGTGCTGGTAATAAGTGATTCAATATTTTTCTCAAACATTGTGTCCATTACTATTCTCAAAGGACCTCATATGAACAGGTCAATCCTAAAGACAGTTATAATTCTAGCCTGCAATTTCCTCAGGTGTAGATTTTCATAAAATCATTCTATTTTCAGATATGTGTGCTCAAAATATTTTTACTCCTATGCATCAGAGACTAGAAAAACCAGACTCTGTTGACTAGAAAACCAGACTCTGATGACTAGAAAAACCAGACTCTGTAGACTAGAAAAACCAGACTCTGTTGACTAAAAAGACCAGACTCTGTTGACTAGTTGATGAAAAATTATGCAGCTATAGCATTTATCCCCAATTTTGTCACCTTAAGAATTATTATGTGTTTCTTTTATAGGTGGAAAAACTCTGTAAAGTTTGGTTGTGCTTGGGAATTTTAAGCAACCAACTTTAACAAAACCTAATCTAACTGCCCGTGTGACCTTACTCAAGGAGAATAAAAGAACTCATCAACAGGAACTCAGCTTGTATTCCAGGAAGTTGGCACGAGAAATAGCTTGGAAATTCTTGGGATGCTTGAGCCAGTCCAGAGCGTCCAGATGATGGTTAGGCCAGTCCAGCTTCAGGGGTGAAAGCCAGTCCAGACCTATAGCGATTGTGGCTTGAAATGTTGCACCAGCACGGCCAGTACAGTAGGTGCAGTATGTGGCGTATCAGTGTACAAGTGCAGTAAGTCTAGTAAATGTAGTAGGTAGGTAAGTAAGTGGGTTCACAGTTGAGTGGTCTCAGTGAGTTCCAAGTGAGTTCCAAGTAAGTGGCAGTGGGTTCCAAGTGAGTGCACAGTGGTTCCAAGTGAGTGGCAGTGAGTTCCAAGTGAGTGCACAGTGGTTCCAAGTGAGTGGGCGGCAGACAGTCCCCCAAATTCTGCACGTAATGGTGAAGTGATGAGCACATATACACGGATCATAACCACATCAAGTCCCATTGACAATTCTCACAATATGCCACAGCAAAGTGCAGAAGGCAGCATTTGGTAAGGATTATTATCAAGCAACTCACCATTTAATCAAGTTCTTTGTTTCACATTCTTACAATGATGTAGGGGCTTAATTAAATTGATTTTATAGGTTATTGATAAAAGCAGAAACAAATTATCCCTGGCAGAAGTCTTTAGGATTTGCTTGTGGTTTTTTTAGAAACCAATTTTTGCAACATCAGGAAAATTGACATAAAATAAAAGTAATGACATTGACATAAAATAAAAATAAAAGGTCTGTAAAGGAGTAGCTTTTAAGTCTGTAATATTACAGATAAAACCACATATAAAGGAAATAAAATAATTCTTAAGGTGGCAAAATGAGGGATAAATGCTATAAGCTGCATATTTAAGAGAATATGTGATTTTCTGAAAATCTCCACCAGAGGAAATTGCAGGCTAGACTTATAACTGTCTTTAGGATTGACCTGTTCATATGAGGTCCTCTGAGAATAGTAATGAACAATGTTGCATCACTTACTATAGCACAGTCACTGATTTATCAGTTGTCCAATAGAAACAATTCCTAACACTTGACTTTGCTCTAATAATTCACAGTGAAGAAACCACACTTGAAAATCTAAACATCACCAAAGAACACAGATACACTGGCAAGTTAAACACAAAAATTAAGAAAGTCTAAAAATACTTAAGACATAGTATGCGCACCAGGGAATTATAACCTAACGTCACATGTTGAAGTTCAAAAGTGGCGTGGCTGGGAGAGCTACGTCTAGATAACGAGCGTGAGAATGTGGCCAGAAACAGTTTTGAATGAAAATACTCTCTGGCTAACGCTCTTAATATTAATATTATTATTATAATGTGCATTAAATATGCACGTTTTAATTGTAAAGAGTTCGTAAAAATCACTCGAATTTTAGTCTTATTTTTATTACTAAAAATAAAGATTATTTTAATATTTGTAATTTTATAAGCCTTAAAGGTGTAGCAGGTCATGCTACATTACCTCCCTTGTTCGAGATCGAAAGATCTATCCGTTACGTAATATCGGTAACGGAGAAAAATATGTAGGTTTTTTTATACGGGACTTAACTATACCGTAGATTTGTAATGTTAACACTGACGGCTATAGAGGAGTAATAGGGACACTTTTTAATCTCGTGAGCCCGATCGATAGTGCCGTATGAGCGTGACTGAAAAGCAGTTGAGCTAATATTGAACATCCTAGAAAAATAGCAATGTTATAGATTTAAGTAAATTCAGCGACACGGTCACGTGTGGTACATAACTGAATGTGATATCCAGGTCATCCATGAGCAGACAAAGGCACGTACTACAGTATTTGAGGGAATGGAGATGGACAGCGACTCAGCGTATTGAGCTAGGAATACGAGTGAGCGTATAAGTTGTCCACGCGATAGAGGCAATGAACTCACAAAGTTGAGATGCACTAAGTCGAATATTTTTTTATGTCCATTGAGGAGGTAAGTCTGTAGTTTGCACGATTTTTAATGACTATTTTATCAGCCCAACAATCGTAGCAAAGTTGCACGTAAACCTTGACGTCTGTGCGCCGGGATGCCCTAACACAACATCAGTAATCAAACACAGTGTTCGCTAGAACTTTGAATGTGATATAACATCGTAATTAACTGTTCTATAATAGATTGATTACGGCAGCTACGAAAAATTATGACCCTTAAATGTTTAATTGCAAGCATTAAGAAACAGATACCGGTTTTTAAATCTAAACTCAACTATAGGCGTCCCAGTAGCAGTTTCAGATTATTATTCCAATACCCGTCCATTTACTTGAAATAGTACATATAATATAGGGTTGAGGATGCTGGTTATAAATGGCTCTCAATCCATTAAGCAAAATATTTGCAGCTAGTACATTGAGAGGTTGAGATGGCACTTTAGGTACAATTGAGTAGTGCTCCATCTTAAAAATTTGCTAAGATTTTTTTAGTTAATTAAATTAATAATGATAGTAAAAAAAATTATATAGAGGGTTGAGGTAAAATTATTTACCCTCAAGTAGCAAATTTAAATTTTCTAACAATTTTACCAATTCTACCACATTCTACCAATTTCTACCAATTTCTACCAATTCTACCAATTCTAACACACACTCACTGTAAGAGGAATGATTAGCCACTTGATAAAATTGTGAAATGCCTACTGAAATCCCTATCCAAATGCTACTCATGCAGATCTACCCTTACACAGTTAAGAATTGCACAAGTTTCAAAATTAACCTCAAGCAAGGGCACAGGCAGATTTCTTTAAAAAATTTGGTCACTCTGGTATGTCACCAATGTAAAGTTTTTTTGTTGGGTGTATTTTAAAGTTACCAACTTTAACAAGCCTAATCTAACTGCCCATGTGACCTTACTCAAGGAAATAAAGGAACTCGTCAACAGGAACTCAGCTTGTATTTCCAGGAAATTGGCGCGAGAAATAGCTTGGAACTTCTTGGGATGCTTGAGCCAGTCCAGAGCGTCCAGATGATGGTTAGGCCGGTTCAGCTTCAGGTAAGAGTGGCCAGTCCGGAGCTATAGCGAGTGTGGCTTGGGTTACAAGTGAGTGGTTTCCAAAATGAGTGCACAGTCGGTGCACAGTGAGTGGGGGGCAGACGGTCCCCCAAATTCTGCACGTAATGTGAAGTGATGAGCACATATACACGGATCATAACCACATCACAAGTCCCATTGACAATCCTCAAAATATGCCAGGATAAAGTGCAGAAGGCAGCATTTGGTAAGGATTATTGTAGCATGAACGGTATTACTCAATGTACCATTCATATTTCTGTAATAGCACGTTAAAATATAAGTTAGCATTTATATCATTAAAATATAAGTTAGCATTTATCTAATTAAATATAAGTTAGTATTTAATTCATTAATCTCACTAGAGATTGTCGTAAAAATTATTACAGAATTTTAGCCTTATTTTAGTCTCTTTGGCAAGGTTAGTGACATCCCAGGGATATATATTTTATTTATATTAAATAATCAGATCTGAGCGTTCCAAAATAAACAAAGGACTATTATGCTGGCAACATTCGCGGATCCTACCCCTGTTTCCGGTCCGCATTACTATACAGGGTGTCCCACAAAAAAGAGGCCCGAAATTTTAATTTATATTACTTTAAATCTATTGCATATAATTCGGTTCTGTAAAAATATTTTTTTGAATACAGCTTTTGTCTATCAATATTAGAAATTTCATTTAATTATCTCTCATGGTATTCGTACAGTAGCAATTTCACACTGCCTACGGAAAAGCCTTTTTGCGCAAGGGTAAAAGAGCTTAAAATTAGATTTCAGATAACATTTATTTTATTATAACAAATATGATTTAATCCTTATAATTCATTTATAGTAAAATGATTCGATGATAAAAAATAAATATTTGGAATTATTTCTCTAAGGCCCATTTCCTTCCACGTGTCTTCCATTCCTATCAAAGCATAATTGAGCTCTCGATCTCATTGCTCTCATGGCTCTCTTGATCATTTCTGGCCACCCAGATCCCCGGATTTAACTCCCTGGGACTATTTTCTAAGGGGATATTTGAAGAATAAAGTCTACTGCAGGCCTCCGGAAAACATAAACCAGTTGCGTGAAAAAATAAAGCATGAAGTAAATTTGCTCAAAAATAATCCAGAAATGAACAAGAGAGCCATGAGAGCAATGAGATCGAGAGCTCAATTATGCTTTGATAGGAATGGAAGACACATGGAAGGAAATGGGCCTTAGAGAAATAATTTCAAATATTTATTTTTATTATCGAATCATTTTACAATAAATGAATTAAAAGGATTAAATCATATTTGTTATAATAAAATTAATATTATCTGAAATCTAATTTTAAGCTCTTTTACCCTTGCGCAAAAAGGCTTTTCCGTAGGCAGTGTGAAATTGCTACTGTAAAAATACCATGAGAGATAATTAAATGAAATTTCTAATATTGATAGACATAAGCTGTATTCCAAAAAATATTTTTACAGAACCGAATTATATGCAATAGATTTAAAGTTATATAAATTAAAATTTCGGGCCTCTTTTTTGTGGGACACCCTGTATATACTTGATCCCATGCCACTGATTTTGTTGCTATCTAGAATTCGTTTTGTGCGTAGTGGAGGTGAGCATACTACGTCTTAAGTATTTTCAGTCTTGTCTAATTTTTGTGTTTAACTTGCCGGTGTATCTGTGTTCTTTGGTGATGTTTAGATTTTCAAGTGTGGTTTCTTCACTGTGAATTATTAGAGCAAAGTCAAGTGTTAGGAATTATTTCTATTGGACAATTGTGATAAATCAGTGACTGTGCTATAGTGAGTGAGTCAACATTGTTCATTACTATTCTCAGAGGATCTCATATGAACAGGTCAAATCCTAAAGACAGTTATAAGTCTAGCCTGCAATTTCCTCAGGTATAGATTTTCATAAATCATACTGCTTATAGCATTTATCCCTAATTTTGTCACCTTAAGAATTATTATTTGTTTATTTTTATGTGGAAAAATCCTGTATTATTTCAGACCTAAAAGCTACTTCTTTACAGACCTGAAACTAAATTATTGTGGTCAATACTAATTCAGATTTATGAATATTTAAGGGTAAGAATGAACCCTGTTTTATTTCATTACTTTTACTTTGTCAAATTTCCTGATGTTGCCAAAAGTGGTTTTAAAAATAACCACAATCAAATCCTTAAGACATCTGTTCCAATCAATAACTTATAAAACAAATTTAATTAAACCACTACCTCATTGTAAGAATGTGAAACAAAGAACTTGATTAAATAGTGAGTTGCTTGATAATGATCCTTACCAAATGCTGCCTTCTGCACTTGACCCTGACATTTTAAGAGTTGTCAATGGGACTTGTGAAGTGGTTGTTATCCGCGTATATGTGCTCATCACTTCACATTACGTGCAGAATTTGGGGACCGTCTGCCACCCACTCACTTGGAACCCATTCACTGTGCACTGACTGTGCACTCGCTGTGAAGCTCACTTACTTACCTACCGTGCTGGTGCAACATTTCAAGCCACAGTCGCTATAGCTCCGGACTGGCCACTCTTACCTGAAGCTGGACGGGCCTAACCATCATCTGGACGCTCTGGACTGGCTCAAGCATCCCAAGAATTTCCAAGCTATTTCTCGTGCCAATTTTCTGGAATACAAGCTGAGTCCCTGTGACGAGTTCCTTTATTTCCTTGAGTAAGGTCACACGGGCAGTTAGATTAGGTTTTGTTAAAGTTGGTTGCTTAAAATTCCCCAAGCACAACCAAACTTTACATTATTATCAAGCAACTCACCATTTAATCAAGTTCTTTGTTTCACATTCTTACAATGAGGTAGGGGTTTAATTATATTGATTATATAAGTTATTGACAGAAGCAAAAAAAATTAAATTATCCTTGGAAGAAGTCTTAAGGATTTGCATGTGGTTTTTTAGAAACCAATTTTAGCAACATCAGGAAAATTGACATAAAATAAAAATAATAAAATTGACATTAAATGAAAAATAAAAGGTCTGTAAAGGAGTAGCTTGTAGGGCCGCTAAAATATCGTGAATATTTTAGTTGTAAATAATATCAAATTTAGTAATATTTTAGAGTTAATTTTTATACGTATTTCACATCATTTGAAACTAGTATTTTAAAGTTAAAAATTCAATCGTAGTTCCAACTCCAAATTGTAACTCTCGTTTATAGAACACCAGAGTCAACCTCGAGCCTATAGGCTAAGTGCCCGTCAGTTCCTTCCCCACCGTTACCCAGTGTACAGTAATTCTATTCGCGCTTTCAGTCTCTCTGACGGGTTTCAGTTTCGGTTTCAGGTTCAGTTCAGTCCCAGTCTCAGTCTACGAATTTCTCAATTTCGGTCCTTGATCTTGGCTTTACCTTCTACAGATTTTGATCGTGTTCAATAATAAATCTGCAAGCTACGAAGCCGATCGTATCACTTCCCTGGAAGAACCTCACTCACGAAATTATTACAACAGAAAAATAATACGTTCTCCAAAGTGGTGACCTTAAACTCGTGACTCTAAAGTGGTAACCCCAGAAATGGTTCGTACCCTAAAAGCTTTTAGGTCTGTAATAATACAAAATTTTACCACATATAAAGGAAATATAATAATTTTTTAATGTGACAAAATTAGGGATAAATGCTATAAGCTAAATCCTAATTTTGCATCAACTAGTCAACAGAGTCTGATCTTTCTAGTCAACAGAGTCTGGTTTTTCTAGTCAACAGAGTCTGGTTTTTCTAGTCAATAGAGCCTGGTTTTCTAGTTTTAAAATTGTTGTAATAATTATCACGACAATCTCCAGTGAGATTAATGAAATAAATGCTAACTTATATTTAATTAAATAAATGCTAACTTATATTAAATGAAATAAATGCTAACTTATATATAATGAAATAAATGCTAACTTATATTTAATGAAATTAATGCTAACTTATATTTTCATGTGCTATTACAGAGATAAGAATGGTACATTGAGTGATACCGTTCATGCTACATTACATTGGTTTTCTAATCTCTAGAAACAATCTCTAACACTTGATTTTGCTCTAATAATTCACAGTGAAGAAACTGTAGCATGAACGGTATCACTCAATGTACCATTCATATTTCTGTAATAGCACTTAAAAATATCAGTTACCATTTATTTCATTATATATAAGTTAGCATTTATTTCATTAGATCTAAGTTAGCATTTATTTCATTGAGGATCAGTTAGCATTTAATTCATTAATCTCACTAGAGATTATCGTAAAAATTATTACAGAATTTTAGCCTTGTTTTAGTCTCTTTGGCAAGGTTAGTGACAACCCAGGGATATATTTTATTTATATTAAATAATCAGATTTGAGCGTTCCAAAATAAACAAAGGACTATTAGGCTGGCAACATTCGTGGATCCTACCCCCGTTTCCGGCCCGCATTACTATATATACTTGATCCCATGCCACCGATTTTGTTGCTATCTAGAATCCGTTTTGTGCGTAGTGGAGGTGAGCATTCTATGTCTTAAGTATTGTCAGTCTTGTCTAATTTTTGTGTTTAACTTGCCGGTGTATCTGTTATTTGGTGATGTTTAGAGTATCAAGTGTTGGTGTTTTCACTGAGTTATTAGAGCAAAATCAAGTGTTAGGAATTGTTTCTATTGGACAATTGTGATAAATCAGCGACTGTGCTATAGTGAGTGATTCAACAGAGTTCATATGAACAGGTCAAATCCTAAAGACAGTTATAAGTCTAGCCTGCAGTTTCCTCAGGTGTAGATTTTCATTAAAGCATTCAGCTTATAGCATTTATCCCTAATTTTTGTACCTCAAGAATTAATATTTGTTTATTTTTATGTGGAAAAATCCTGTATCAATTTCATTACTTTTATTTTTATGCAATTTTCTTGATGTTGCTAAAATTGTTTTTCTAAAAATACCACAAGCAAATCCTAACAACTCCTGCCAGTGATAATTTGTTTTTGCTCCTATCAATAACTTATAAAATAAATTTAATTAAACCACCACTTCATTGTGGGAGGTGGAAACAAAGAGCTTGATTAAATGGTGTGTCCGGGACTTAATCGTGCCCCGTAGGATAAATGATGAGGTCGTTGGAAGTTGTCTTTATTGACTTGCCATTGCATGCCGTGATCTGAGAACAAATCACAAATTAAGTTTACAGAACTAATTATTTAACTTAAAATTAAATACTTTAACATATCACTCGTCTGAAGTGGCACACATGATTAGCTTCTCAATGTGTACACACTAGAATGTAGCTCAAAACATAATACTGGCCATTGAGGCTGACTGAAAACCCTGGAAGCTACACTGAATTAAGGACACAAAACTGAAGTGGCACGCATGATTAGCTTTTTAATGTGTACACACTAGAAATGTAGCTAATTTCCTTCTGCAACAGTACCAGCATTAATAGAATTCATTTAGAAAGGAGAGCATCTAGATAACTGAAGGTGCAAGTATAAATAACTTGAGGTTTACCAACCTCAGTGTCAAAACATATAAGTGCT
>VCRD01006911.1:11497-24096 GCA_006783055.1 Trinorchestia longiramus
GGGACTTGTGATGTTGTGTTATCCGTGTATATGTGCTAATCACTTCACATTACGTGCAGAATTTGGGGGACCGTCTGCCACCCACTCACTGTGCACCGACTGTGCATCACTGCCACTATTCAGCCACAGTTGCTATAGCTCCAGACTGGCCACTCTTACCTGAAGCTGAACTGGCCTAACTTTCATCTGGACGCTCTGGACTGGCTCAAGAATTCCAAGAAGTTCCAAGCTATTTCTCATGCCAATTTCATGGAAATACAAGCTGAGTTCCTGTTGACGAGTTCCTTTATTTCCTTGAGTAAGGTCACACGGGCAGTTAGATTAGGCTTGTTAAAGTTGGTTGCTTAAAATTCCCCAAGCACAACCAAACTTTACAAAACCAACACTTGAAAATCTAAACATCACCAAAGAACACAGATACACTGGCAAGTTAAACACAAAAATTAAGACAAGACTGAAAATACCTACGACATAGTATGCTCACCAGGGAATTCTAACCTAACGTTACATGTTGAAGTTTATGAGTGGCGTTGCTGGGAGAGCTACGTCTAGATAACGAGCGTGAGAATGTTGCAAGAAAAAGTTTTGATTGGAAATACTCTCGGGCTAACGCTCATAATATAAATATTATTATTATAATGT
Organism: Trinorchestia longiramus; assembly: GCA_006783055.1. Classification (NCBI taxonomy): domain Eukaryota; kingdom Metazoa; phylum Arthropoda; class Malacostraca; order Amphipoda; family Talitridae; genus Trinorchestia; species Trinorchestia longiramus. The sequence goes on from VCRD01006911.1 coordinate 12,140, forward strand.
GCACTAAATATGCACGTTTTAATTGTAAAAAATTCGTAAAAATCACTCAAAGTTTAGGCCTATTTTTATTGCTAAAAATGAAGGTCATTTTAATACTTGTTATATTATAAACTTTAAAGGGGTAGCAGGTCATTCTACAAAACATACCTAAAGGAGTCGAGCTGCATGGATTTATCTCTGAAGCTCCAATAAAAGTGAAGAAACAAGAAGAGAAAAAAAGGTAGCCACACTCTAATCCAGGTGACTAATTGTTCAACGTCAATGTCTCTTATGCCATGCATGTTCTAGGAAATTCTTCACCGACATTCACAACAATCATGTTGCATTCTTCACTCAAGATAGCTCATGCCAGAGTTCTCTTCAACACACCTGGTATTCCACTGGTTTTCCAAATGATGATCACAAACTACACTCATAAAGCTCTCTTGGTCCTGCTCATATATACTACATATTTAACTCGGCATATCAAGTTAAGGCGTGGGGTTACGTTCTGTGAACTAATAAACGAGTTCAACCATTCAGATTTTTGCGGACGCCGAATTATTTTTAACGCAAGGTAACAATGTTAAGAAATACCCTAAATTACGATTATAAACAAAGTCGCGGCTGCTGTAGCGCGTCTGTCTTAATTCAGGTGCGAAGAGTCTGAGTTGCGTGTGCACGAAGCCTATTTGGAGCATTTTGGAGGGGTTTCAGTATGTTTGAAGCCATGTACCTATAGGAAAGAATAATGTAACGAATTTTATTGGTTATGTTGGTAAAATTTATACCTAGAATTGAGGGCCAGCGTTGGTGGGGGACTTTGTAACGGTCACAGTACATTTAACCAATACAAAATTATGTATTCTATAGCGTCTTAGCGATAGTGTAGCCTTTAGATTTAGCATATTACCATGTTTCTATTTTAATAAGGTTTAGTCTCTCTCTGATATTTAACTTTCGATTTTCTTAATTAAGTTCTATCGACCATGAACACATTAGACTAAGCAACCAATAAGTAAATTAAGAATCACAACCTATTGTTTCACTCAGACTTGTATATATAAATTTAAGATTTTAGCCTTACTGTTGGACATTCAAACTAAAACTTGATGCATATGACTTTTTTCAAGGGAAATTATTATTTGCAGCTTGGGTGCTCTTTTGTTTGGTGTAACAGTAGGCATTGCTGTTCTATCACCTTTTATGAATGCATAGCCCATAAGGATTTTATAATAGTGCTATCACTATTTAAAGATGTTGCAGTAAGAATTGAAAAATATACTGTATATTGATATTGTACTCTATGATCTATCTGAAAAAAGTTCACAATTTGTAATTTGTAAATCTGGTCAAGTGAAAGAAAATAAATTGAAATGACAAACTAAATCTCAATGCCACATGATGGTAATTAGGATTTAGCAATAATTTCTGCTAATTTCTCTTCTCTTTGATATCTGAAATTAGTATATGAGTAAGATTGTATCAAGTACTATAAATATAAAAGCTCACTTTACAATTTTTAGCAATTCCTAATTCTTAGAAGGATGATTTTGTTTGAAGAGTAGCATAATTTGAAGAAGGACTAGATTAGAAAAGAATACTGTTTAAAAATAACATTTGTTAATAGCTTATAGTGTATATAATGCAAATGCTTGAAGAGTAACTTAATTAGGATAGAATTAATAATAACTAGTACTGAATAATGAAATAGCTTCTAAAATAATCAGATTTGGTTTATGAAAAATATTGTATAGTAAATGTTTTTGAATAAGAATATTCAAAGTATTTGATTGGAGAACAACAAATGACAATTTTCTACCATTCAGTGAGGAATCATGAAGTTCTTATATTTTATGACTATGATCAACTGCTGATTAAATTTAATGTAGATGAAGAGCAACTGTTACCATTCAAGTGCAATGTTTTCTTGAAATATGTGATAGCACTTCAAATATATTTATGTATGTGAAGAAACACTTAAAGATGCTGGAGAGACTCAAAGTTTAACTTGAGCTATCATGAAGCTGTCAAAGTTGGTGCTTGAATTGTAACACAACAGCAACAACTAATAACTAAGAAGCCCCTTCATTCAAAGAGCAGAACAGGGCTATAAGTCATTTAGTCCATTCTGGGGTTGCTACCTAACCTAAGTTGTATACTGTACACTCTTCTCAAAAATCTTAACTCTCAGAATTATCAGGGAAAACATCCATAATATACTGAACTATTTTTGTTCAGCACTAGATAATTTGTATGCAGTACAGTATCAAATATGCCTTGTACTTCTATTGTAGCAACCATCGATGAGCACGAGATCACATTTCCAAAATACTTGCTGTCTTAACAAAATTGCAAAAAAAATTAGATATGACAAATGACCTGGTAGTTTCAAGCTCATTCAATGTATATTTGATGACTAAATCTACTTTTTTCTGAATAAGTTTGTCAAGAATTGTTTGTATATGTCTAATATATGTGACAATATCAATGCGTATGTTAACCCTTTCGAGTTTGCTGGGACACATTTGTCTCAGCACAAATTAAAAGTCCTGCAGGGTCAAATATGTCTCAAAAACACGCTGAGTTACATTTAAACAGACCATTATAGCTTCAGCACTCTTTGTACAATTTCCTCTGTGAACTGAGGCTGTATTCCATCAGGCAGTAACCATTAGTTGCCAAGATACTGCCGTCAGAGGAGGAGGAATTAATTAACTGAAAGCCATCTTGAAAGGGTTAACACAATCACTGCAATGTGCTTTTGGTAACAGTTGAATAATTCAAATTTTTGAAAGCAATACTGCATGAGTAAAATTATCTTTAAAGTGTATACTTTTTTTGTATACAAAAACATATTTTTTAAAGGGATTCATCAGTTGGCCACATTGCAGCAAAGGAAGGCACAATGAGACCCACTAGTGAGTGCCATCAGATGAAACATGTTGAGTGTGGTTAATTTAAAAGGCTCCATGAGTTATCTGAAAAATTGTAGTGAGTGTCACATAAAAAATCCTACAAAAGTTTGAGAGCCACTGTTTTACAGTATATTCCTGAACTGCAACTATGATTGCCGAGTCCCACAGTTGTTTCATCTACTCTCATGCCACCAATTCAATAATATTTTTTTGCTACACTTGAAAGGGCTGAAATCTTTCACTCGGCACTTGAGTGTTTAGGTTTGCCACCTACATACTACCACCCTTTACTGTTTCTTCTGTTGTGAGATTGGAATAAATTGTTACCTGTAAGGTGTCATACATGCTCTTGTAAACCTCAGCCTATTTCCCAATTACCTACATTTTAAACTTGAATGATGAAAAGTAGTTTTCTCACTCCTGTGCTAAGTATTTTGTGTAAAAATGACAACTCTCACATCATTAGTATTGTTCTAGTTGCAGAGATGATTTTTTGGAAAATCAAGCTCTAGATTAGTGTTTCACTTTGCAAATTAATCAGTCTGTGTCATCAACTCTGCAAATTGTATTCTATTTGATTTTTTGTGACTATTTTAGCTGCTATGCAGACTTGAACAACATGAAAATTGTATATTCCCATGTATCAATTTCATTCTACTGTTAAAATTGTAGGCAGAAAATGTACAATCATTCCTGTCATTCATTTTATATTTTCTTCTCAGACTTAGGAATCAACACCCTATGTTATAGTATAAATTTTAAATTGGTGTCTGTTATCCCTTGTAAGTTGATGGGATATCAAAATGGTTCGTAAGAAATCCAGCAAACCCTCGCAACTGGGTGACGTAGAGCAGCAGCTGGGGTCGTGGGACTTGTCAACTGTTAATACAGCTGGTGTTCCTCAACCTGATACAGCTGTTGCTGCACCAGTGTTGAATTCATGCTTCTCTATAGCACAAAATGGTGGTAGTGTGACAAGCTCTGGGAGTGTTGATCCTGGGCCATCCTCATCACAAGGTAGTGTTGGTACTTCATCAGAGCCTCAAGATGATAGTGGAGATCAGCAGGTTTTACTATGGAAGAAGGGATCTGCCGAGGCTGACATTCTGACGTTAGACTCGGATGATGAAGTCAGCACTGGGGATGTGGAAGAGCTTCCTGTGCTGCATCCAATATTGCGTCAAGGACGAGAGACCAAGAAAGGAGGTAGAACAAAAAATGCTAAAGCTGTTGTTTTTGATATCTCAGTCGATCTCAGTGATAGTTCAGACGATGCTGATTACGTCCCAGTGCGTGGCAGAACAAGAGGCAGGTTCACCAGAAGTACAATTCCAGATGGTGACTTTGAATCGGATGGCAGTGAGGACTCTGTCATGGATGACTTTACAGATGAGGATGATGGCATTGAAGTACTGTCAGAAACTAAACATACTTCATTTGATTATGAGAGTGACAATGACATATTACTTGATTTTGATGGGTATGAAGCTGCAAAGAAGGCCAAGGAGAGAAAAAAACGTGGTGAGATTCAGTACTATGGTGACTTTGAAAAGGTACTTGATGAGTGTATGCTCAAGGTAAAAATCAATCGTGATGACACTAAGTCTGCAGCATGTTTGTTCAATGAAGTCAAATTTGTTTTATTTGATGATCTTGATAGCTCATTATGGGATAAGTGTGATGCTTGCTACCTTTACATCTGCCCTGATATCAATAGCAGTGCCATTTATTTTGAATGGACTTCTGACAAACCAACTTCTTGTAAGAAAAAAGTTATCACCAGCAAGAAAAAGAAGAAGTCTGATTCTTTTAAGCACTACCAGGTAAATGGTTTTGTCAATGATGCCCTTTGGTGTGGTTTTGCTAGCTCAAAATACTTCCACCTGAAGTATGCATCATTTGACACCTCAACTAAACAGGTTACCGTCCATGTCTACCTCCTGCAGTCGGCTCTCAAAAGTCTTGATCACCCCAGCGAAGTTATCACATCTATGAAAGGTCTTTCAGATACTGTGTGTTTATTATACGACATTGAACTGCCCGTGTATTCTGGCAAGAAAAAACTCAAACATGATTTTGATGTTCTCTACAAAGTAGTGAAAAAACACCATGAAAGGAAAGAATATTTCAACGAGAGCGTCCAGCACCCAAGTTTGTTGCCTGTACTGCGACCATACCAACAGAGTGCTGTACGTTGGATGTTGTATAAGGAAAACTTGCGAACTGAAAACGAAGAGGCTGTTGAACCAAAAATTCATTGTCTCTTTGTTGAGCTCACGGCCATGGATGGAACACTGCTCTACTACAATAAGTATGGAGGCTACTTTTGTAGAGAAAAACCTCTTGAAATTTTGCCGACACCTGGGGGCATATTGGCTGATGAAATGGGTCTAGGCAAGACTGTTGAAGTTCTTGCTTGTATTCTAAACAATGCTTGCGGACCTTTACCAAAACCAGAATACATGAAGCCACTTGTGATGGAGGAAATATCAGTGGGTCGCCGGAAAAAGAAGAAAAAGTCTGCATATGAGGATATTATCACGTTGGATAGTGACGAAGAAGTTACAGACTTGAATGAAGATGAAATCTCTAATTCGTCTTCAACTAGTGGTGGTCCCAATGAGCACAGTTTACCTCAAGATGATAAAAACAACGTTTCTGAGGATGAAGTGAACGTGAGACGGTCTGGTCGAAAACGGAAATTGAAAGTTTTTAGCGAAGATGAAGATTGGGAGACTGATAATAAAGTCTTTGCCAATGAGGACGAATCTTNTATACCTCTGACAATGATGATGATTTCAGTAAAAAAGTAAAAACTGAGAAAGGTATTAGAAAAAAGGAAGACAATCACCATCGTACCTTGAGAAAGCGACGCAAGCGAAGTTTCAGCTACAGTGACATGGACGAGCTCTGCTATGAATCAAGCTCAGCATCGTCAGACAATGAGAAACCTAGACCAAGAAAACAGACTCGGCAATCCCGACGGGATAGTACGGAGTCCTTGTCTTGCTCCTCTCCTGTCCAGAAGAAGCCCAGGAGAAGTCAGGCTGACGAGGAGATAGCCAACAATCCTTTCTGGAGCACCATTGAGGGTGTCATCCAGAGCAAGTGTTGGGACAATGATTTGACAAAGTACAAAAAAGAAGGGTCGTACAAGGAGTTCCGGGACTATTTGCGTAAAGTGAAAAAAGATCCCACGTACATGATGTCTTTGCGTGAGAGATTGCAGCTGCAGTACAATCAAGCGACTGCAGTGTACTCAAGTGCTGGTGCGGCAGCCAAGGACTATCACAAGAATTGGAGACAGTCTTTCTTCAAAACTAAGGTAGGGTTGTAATCTGATCCTTTGATGCATGGGATGGTAGCTCTAGCATTGCGGTCTTAGTGTTAGCTGCTGATGACAACAACGTAGAAGGTAGTCTTAAAATTTAAATTCTTTGTAGGCTAGAGGTGGATTGTCAACTTTGATAATAGGAGCAGTTAACCCCCTTGATATTGCGGTCTCGGTATTTCATTTTTTTTCTGTAAGACTAATAATTCTGATATCGCGGGCATTTTCACCATTTTGAGAAATTCTGCAGCATTGTTTTTAAGTTTAAATACAGCACAACACGATAAATAGCCACGTGTATGTGATTCAGCCACTCAGTAGTTCTCTTGTTGAAAAAGTGGGTTTACAGACCTTAAAATGTTTTCATATAAACATGTCTAAGGTGTGTAGGTGTTTTTAGAAAGGATATTCTAATTCACGTATTTTCCCTTAATGCGAGTGGTCAGGAGAAGTAACCCTCATAATGGACTTGTGTATTGTAAATCCTTAACAGTAAGCATTACGCAGGCCAGGCTGCTGCGTTTGTGGGAGTATGATGATGAGCTGATGATGGTACTGATAACATTTTGTCCCTGAGTATGAATTTGTGTGCAGGTAGAGCAGAAGACATACTTCGAATGCATATGTGGAGAAGGTGAGATGCATGTCGGTGCAGGCGCTGAAACTCAGGGGACAGTACAGTGCACCGTGTGTGGACTGCATCAGCACGCCCGGTGCGTGGAGTATGACACCTCAGACCCGTATAGGGGGGTCTATGTGTGTCCCCACTGCTGGACGCAGCAGGATCCCGTACTATCCGGAGCTACCCTCATCGTGGCGCCGTCATCCATAACGTACCAGGTGGGTCATCAATACTGTACCAAGTGGCTCATCCATAACGTACCAAGTGGCTCATCCATAACGTACNTTTCGTTTCAGAAGTTCTCTCTAACATATACAAGCTGCTATTCCAGCTTGTTGCAACCTTATGAACAGTACTAAGTTGCTGCACACTTGCCGTTCTTGGGTCTTTCTTAACTCTTCTCGGGCAGCTGTTGAATGGTTAAAATGTGTTGAAATAGCTCTGCTTTTAGAGAGCAAGTGGCTTACACTTTTCTGGTTCGTAATTCTAGCTCTGACTACCAGTTGCAGTTGATATGCAAAGTAATCAGGATTATTTAGTTCTGACAGAAACAAAGCTTTTTTAATATTAGCGTCTGTATCTTACATCACACAGTGAACTCTCTCAGGAACAATTTTTCATTTGTCCAGCATTTTCACAAATGTTACACTTGAGTTCTCACCAGGATGGTGCTCAGTCAGAGGTTCTGCACACAACACAAAATTCCATCTCTAAAATTGGTCATTAACTGCATGACACGGTATAGATGAAAAAGACACTCCCGATGTGTTGTCAGACCATGCATCTGTGGTGAGACAGTTTCGATGATTCAATGAAGTTAGTGATGATTGACAATATTTTTTTCTTCTACTGAAGGGTAAATGTTTACACAGATCTTGTCTCTATAAAAGTTCCTTTTTTCAATTCCTATCGTGGCAAATTCCGTAAGACGTTCAGATCCACCGTCATCCACATGACTGAACGGCAAGTCGTCTAGCACTGTCATTTCAGCAATTTTAGCATCTAGTCATTTTAATCTATCATTTTTGTCGCATGATTTACTTTTCTCAAAACAGGTTACTGATGTCTGCTGTTTGCTTACTTCCTCGTTGACGTCTCCTATGACTGCATGACATTTCTTTCCTATAAAGAACATTCTTTTGTTTCTCTTAACTCCTTGAACTCATTAAGATGCATAGAATAGAATAAGACAATAGAAACGAGCCGTTTGGCCCATTCTAGGGTTCATACCCAAGTCCCATGCCATCTAAAATCAGGGCATCAATCATACCCGTACATCTTAATCCCGTAAATCAATTCAGTCACGTACACGCACTTCACTACCGCACAGGCATTTCAGTCACGCTCATTTATTACAATCATATCATACACTGGTCCTGGGAGTTAGGGACATAGAATCAGTACGTTATAATACTGGGAGTTCATAATCCAATATTTGTCGAGACGATTTTTGAATGTGCTCACAGTGCCAGCAGAAACGATGTTTTTGGGCAGCTGGTTCCAAGTTGCAGCAATTTTAACGGGAAAGAAGTTCATAGTATGGGATATCTTTAAGTTTCTCAGTATTAGTTTTTGGCCGTTATTTCTGGTTCGCACGTTACCTCTCTAACAAAAAGCCCTTCCAGGGTAACATCGTTAAGGCCGTTGAGATACTCATAGGTCTAAATAAGATGTCCTAGCAGTCTTCATTGTTCTAGACAGAGAAGTTCAAGATGTTGAAAACGTCTTTCGTAGCTGAAATTGTGCAGTTCTGGAATCATTTTCCTTGGTTTACGCTGAATTTTTTTCAATTTCACTAATCTCTTCGTAGGGTAAGAGATCAGAGTTACACTGTATATTCCAAATGTGGCCGCACTAAAGCTTCATAGAGCGGTAATATTATGTGTTTTGACTTGTATTTCAAGTTTCGTGCAATGAAACCAAGAATCCTGCTCGCGTTTTCGACGCTTTTTCAACTTGTCATGATTGAGATTTTCAGTAGCAATGACACCTAGATCTCGTTGTTGCTGAACTGCTTCAATGGGCATGTCATTCACCGTGTGTTGGAAACGCCTGTTATTTGCACCAACGTGCATTACTGAACATTTACCAATGTTGAAGCTCATTCGCCAGGTTTCGGTCCATTGTAGAAGACGGTTGAGGTCAGATTGGATAGTTACTGTCCCTTTCGGTGAATTTTTTGATACACAGTTTCGTGTACCCGGCAAAATTGTCGATTTCACTGATGATTCCGACATAAAGGTCGTTGATGTAGATGAGGAAGAGGAGTGGGCCTAAAACGCTCCCTTGAGGGACTCATGCTTTGAAACACTGGCTTGATCGTGAATCACCAGGCGTTGAGTGCGACTAGTGAGCCAGTGTCGTATCCATCGGGAGTAGTTGCCTTGTATTCCATGCGCTTCCCCCTTGGTCATGAGTCTTTCGTAATATGACCATATTAGGCTATTGTCAAATACAAGTAAATAGATCACCAAATAATCGTTTTTGCATAAAATCAAATATTCATGAAGCAGTTCCCGAGCCACAACGGCATCAAGAATAGATAAACAAGCGACTGTACGCTGTTTCTATGAAAGATTGTGTTTCAGAGTTTTCCTACCGGTTGGAAAACACGAAGATACCGAAATCTGCCCGTTCGCAAGATGTGTTCGTGTTCGAGAAGAGTTGAAAAACATGAAATTTGCTCGAAAGATTGATTGTGGACGGGCCTTTGTGCACGCAGCCGGACTGCATATATATTGTGTTTTATTTTGCCCTTTTTTCGTCTACATTTACTCTTTCATTTTAATGTTTTTTTATTTTCCAGATTGTATTTCGGTCATTTGAGCGCTCAATTTAACCAACAATAATGAGTGCAAAACAGACGTCGTTAGAAAGCTTCTTAACTAAAGAGAAAGAGCTCAGTGAAGAGACAGAAGAAGAGCCTTCAACATCAAAGAAACATAAAGCTTTTAACAGACAATACAATGAGTCCTATTTGAAATATGGATTCATCGGGATAGGTGATTCAAACACACCAACCCCACTCTGCATAGTTTATGGTGACCGGCTCTCTAATGAAGCAATGAAACCTTCAAAACTGCTTCGCCACTTAAACGCCAAGCACCCTGGATTAAAGGACAATCCGCTGGAGTATTTTGAAAGAAAAAAACGGGATTACGAAGGACAGATGGAATTTCTAAGGGCCACCTCATCAATGACGGAGAATGCGCTGAGAGCATCCTATTTGATGGCTAACCGTATTGCTAAGGCTAAAAAGCCATTTACTATCGGTGAAGAATTGATATTGCCTTCCACTAAAGACATTTGCCGTGAGCTCCTCGGAGAGACTGCTATTAAAAAGATAGCACATGTGCCTTTGTCGGCTAGCACTGTGTCTAGGCGTATTGAGGAAATAGCCGAAGACATTGAGATACAATTGTTAGAGAGGTATAATTCATCACCGTGGTACGCACTCAAGGTTGACGAATCTACAGATATCAACAAAAAGGCAATGCTACTTATTTATGTGCGACATCTATATCAGGAAGATGTGCATGAAGATTTGTTAAGTTCACTATCGCTACCAATAAACACTACAGGAGCAGAACTGTTCAAGTCACTGGATGGTTATATATCAGGACAACTATGATAAAATGGTCCTTTTGTGTCGGCATATGCACAGATGGAGCTGCTGCCATGACTGGACGACTGTCTGGTTTAACTGCTCGGATTAAGGAGGTTGCACCCGAGAGAGAATCTACGCATTGCATCATTCTCAGGGAAATGCTGGCAAGCCGAAAAATGTCACCGGAGTTTAGCAGCGTATTGAATGATGTCATTAATGTCATTAACCACATCAAAGCACACGCCTTTAATTTGCGTCTATTTGAGTAGCTTTGTGAGGAGATGGATGGCGAGCACAGATGCCTTCTCTTGTACACAGAAATAAAATGGTTATCTCGCGGAAAATCACTAACCAGAGTATTTGAATTACGATAGCCATTGCAAAGATTTCTCTCAGAAAAGAAGTCCCCGCTGGCAGCACATTTCAGTGACAAGGTATGGGTTGCAAAACTGGCTTACCTCTGTGACATATTCAGCCTGCTTAATAAACTCGATCTGTACCTTTACGGGAAAATGAAAACTGTTTTTAAGTTAGCAGACAAAGTAGCTGCATTTAAAGCCAAACTATAGTTGTGGGGACGGCGCGTAAACAGAGGCATTTTGGACATGTTTCAAACATTAGCGAGATTTTAGGCGAGACTGAGCCTGAGCATTCATTCTTCCAGTTGGTGCACAGCCATCTGTCTTTGTGTTTAAAAGAGTTCGAAAGCTACTACCCAACAACAAAAGACCCACGAACGGGTAAGGAATGGATCTGCGACCCATTTGTCAACAAACCAGGCGAATCTAGCATTTCTGTGCAAGAAGAAAATCAACTGCTGGAGATTGCAAATGACGGAGGCCTTAAAACTACGTTCGAGACAACAACTGTGCCAGTGTTCTGAATTAAATCCATGGTGGAATACCCTGAGATTACCACCACAGCACTTAAATCCCTATTGCCATTTCCGACATCCTATCTGTGTGAAGCGGGGTTTTCTGCAGTGACAGCAACCAAAACCAAACAACGGAGTAAACTGGACATAAGTAACACACTTCGGGTGTCATTGTTATTACACCCAGGTGGAACCGTCTCGTTGCAGAGAAACAAGCTCAGGGTTCTCATTGATTTACGGTTCGAGTGGGTTAAAATGGTAAATGGCTTTACTATCACTTTTTTGTTTAATTAAATTCTATTTTGAAAGCATGTTCGAGTACAATAAATTTGGAATCATTAAATAAAAACAATCAAAAACATCAAAGGGTCTCTTCCCCCTTCGGCTTCTCCTAGCGGGCCGCGGTAAAATTATCGAACGTTGACCGGTCCGCATCGATGAAAAGGTTGGGGACCGCTGCTATAGATGACCCACTTGGTGCGCTATCGATGACCCACCTGGTATGTTATGGATGACCACCTGGTATGTTATGGATGACCACCTGGTATGTTATGGATGACCACTTGGTATGTTATGGATGACCACCTGGTATGTTATGGATGACCACCTGGTATGTTATGGATGAC
>VCRD01006912.1:6048-24096 GCA_006783055.1 Trinorchestia longiramus
CATCCTCCAGCCACGATCGTTTGGTATTTTGGGTTTACTATATCTTTTGTGTACTACTTTCTGTCATTACTTCGTCAGGAGTTCTCATCTTTAGTTAGACAGTAACTCGCACAAATGTTGCTGAACAAACGATTTATGTCGGGAAATACAATTTGCAGTTACATTTAGAAGACGGTACTGTTGTCAACTGGTGGTCTTGAACTTCACCGTCCAGGAGCCCGTGCATAGATAAAATACGTTCGTTGTAAAGCTAAATTCGAGCTAAATTAGTTCCAGCATGGATTGCTGCATCTGGAAATAATAACTTCAAAAAGTTATCTACTAATCAAATTAGGTGCTACTGGTTTATTTGTGCCAAGCACTTTGATGCGTCATGTTCTAAAAGAATATTTTCACCTTTCAAGACTAGGAGAGGGCTAAAAGAAGATGCAGTACCACCCCAATATGTGGAAAGTGTTCAGTGTCATGAAGGTGTCATATGGGTAGGCTGATATGAGCTAAGAACAGTTCTTCATAATACACATAATAACAAGTTGATGCATTAGTTTAGCCTGCATACTGATAGATTCATCTATTCCTTTTGCATATTGTGAGTTATGGGTTTTCTCAACATCTTTTACTTCTTAGTAAAACTGAATTCCCTTTATTATAGAACCCCTAAATAATTCACTCTATAATTATAATTTGCCGCTATCTCTCTTCTTAGTGGGATATCGTCAATTTATTGGCTCTGGAGTTGAAGGGTTGAAAATTACGTACTAATATGAAAAATTATTATTTAATTAAAAAGTATTCGAACCACCTTTCATCTTAAAAGAGGCTTAGCCGAGTGGTTAGGAGAACTGGTACGGATTATAATCTTGATTGAAGCGTAGGTTCCTGTGTAACATCGGTAACTCTTGTTGTGTCATTCATCGGCGGGGTGCCCGCCTTCATCTGGCCTTACAAAACAATTGACCAATCAGCGCCCTGCAAGATGACGACGTCACTGCCTGAAAAATATTTACGTCATACTGTGGGTCATGCCAACCCCCACTTTGACCCTACTATGCTTTACTTTGCTGTGGCTATACTTCTATTGAGTTCCTTGAATTTCGAAGAGAAAGGTACTTAGTGTTTTTTCTCCTGACGCACCAGATAAGCCCTACGCTCAGCGGGAGTAGAGGCATAATTGTAGCACTACGGGCATACTCATTGATGGAACAGTGTTAGTATAGTCAGGGATTAACCTCAGGACTCGGTAACAATGCACTTTTTGTTGTCGCAGAGGCATCGGAAATTTTTTACCCGTAAAGTTAAACATGTGTACAGGAATTGAAGAGCTTGTTCAAATGCGACAAAATTATTTTAAATTCTCAACGAGGTATTTTTGTGAACTTTTTACTGACGCAGAACTATTTGTTCACACATTATATCCTAAATTAGGCGCATGCTCAGAAATGATCGATCTCAAACAATGGAAAACTAACTCATATGTATTATCTTTCCTTATACCTTTTGATATATATTTTATGAATACTTTATTTACTTTTTTAATATTGCTGACTGAGATTTACGATTGTACGCTAGCCATCATCTCTTAACGACCATGGAACAAAAAACAAAAAAATCATGAGTTTAAAATCAACTCCCATTTTTAAGACTGAAAAAAATAGACTGGAAAAGATTACTGCCCGAACTAGTTTTATTTTATAATAGCAGAAGCCTGTTCTTGATTTTCTCTAAAAACTGGCACGCTTGCTCTCAGTGAAAGTTACCATCTGTACTAGAAAAAAGAAAGTTAAATCGTCGAGATCCATACGTCCTTTCTTCGGCTGTTCCAGTGCCGTAGTCGGGGTTCCATCTCAGATTTGTATCTGCACTCTAATTATTCTCCTATTATCTGAAATTACTTGAAATTATGCGAGATTATTTTATTTTATGTGAGGTCAATTTAGATTGTGTGTGATCTGAAATTGTACGAGCTTATCGGAAATTATATCTAATTTTCAGTCATATCAAATTCCCTAGAGTTATCTTCAATCATTTGAAATTTAAGCGTTTTGGATGCAAAAATGCCAGATTTTCTGAGTGTATCAGAAATTGTCTATAATTTTTTGAGAATTTAGAAAATTATCTCAATAGTTCACTTTTCCAATAATAATACTTCAAGTTTTTATATAAGTTGTCATTAAATTTATTATTCTATTCATTTTACACTAACTTTTCATGTATCTTATTATGTTTCATGCTCAAGGCTAGCAGTAAGATAAAATAGAGAAAATACAGAGTCAGTCTCCTCAACACGCATGGATAATGATCCAGGGTGAAGTGTCTTTTATTGTGGCACTTGTGAAGAGTAAGATGTTCAGTCATCAGGCATCTCTATGAGAGAACTTCACAGCATTTTATGAACCTATTGACTTATTTTTCCTGTGCACACATTCCCTGTATGATCCTATATTTTCAAGTCTAACAATAATAAGTAATAACATTTTCCGAAGTTCGCTATAACTTAGTTCTATTTAAATAATATGATCATTAAAATGATCATCATGCTGAACTCAGCATATTTTTTATGCTAGTTACATTTGATCAGAAACTTCTGAAATTTCCCTACCATAACAACCTAACACCTCACATTCCTCTGCATCTGAAGGGCAATACAACGACCAATTTTGTGTAATATTTCAATACTATCCAGTACGCCGGCGCTATCCAATACTAATGATCCAATTCTACTGGTAGAACTTTGTTGCTTTACTGCACATTGATGGGCTTTTCGCTTCTATCAAGTTTACTTATGCTGTTAAATTTCGGTTATCTTTTAACATGTAGTTCATGCTACGCTTGTAGTCAATGCTTCACGTTTTTGCCAATTATCTACCACTTTTGAAGAGCCTTGGATGAGCCTAATTTTTTTATGGAGAAAAAAGACTCCGCTCTTTTCATCTAATATCTGCTCATCTCATCAGACATACTTACCTTTCCTCTTTCTCATTCCGCTGATCAAATTGTTCCTAATATTAAAGTTTTGCCTTCTTGTTATTAAATACGTTTGAGTTCATAAGGGCAGTCAGATACAGAAATGTACGAGTATGATGAGATTATAGAAATATATCTGAATAAAGCCAACAATTTTGGAAAAGATGTTTTCAAATTTTCCAAATTTAATGTTTCGTGCTAGGCTTCATGAAACCAAAAACAACATGAACGAATTTATTATACGCTCGTTGTGACGGTCAGAAACTATGGCGAAATCCCAAGATTTAGGGAATTTGTTAATAGTGTTAATACCAAAATTACTATTGGCGTACAAATTCATACTTTGCTAAATGTATCTTTCTTTTATTGTTTCAAAGCTATAATCTTAACAGTCTAAACTTTGCGAAGAACCGAACTCAATAATTGTTTTAAATTTAATTAAAATTAAGTCATCTCTAATTACTACGAGTGTCCTTGAAAATTAGCAATGAATATTTAAAATACATTTATTTAGTCGTAACTTTTAGTCAGTTTTTCCATTTTACCTTCTTTTTTACTGAACTTCCAAGAGGTTTCGACTATCAGCCCTTGTATGTATTAACCCTATATTTAATTTTCTCCTCTAATCGCTCCCTACGAAAGGCTTGAGAATCAATTTGATCAATAGAATGATGTGTAAGAACTTCTGTGTAATTAAGAACAGTTGTTTAATGAAGAACTGATGTCTAATTTGAAGATGGGAAACGTCTCTACAAAATGGGATGCTTGCACATCATTGTTCTGAAGTCTGAGACCAATCATGCTGTGATGAGCAAAAACCAAAATGCAAAAAATTCATTTTTACAGCAGATGAATGCCATTTTGGACAAGACTAATCTTAAACATGTATGACTGATGAAAGTACGAAAAAAAGTTATAAGAATAGTAGGCATAATTATGTGTTTTGTTTGGTATGTGCGGAGTGAAGACGCTCCGCTAGGTAGTCCATGTTGCTCATTCTCTCCTATCCTGTTCTATTTAAAAAAGTTGAACCATTGAGGTACCCTGGCGGGCGACTTTCGAACTTTCTCAATACCGGGCCATCACCATGAGAGTAGAGTTCGCTCTGCCTCAAACGGAACACATCCCGTCGTGTTTTTTTTTCAAGACATCACCTTAATCATCTCGAGTTGGTCTTACCTAAGACAATTGAAAGTAAAATGTAGAATGGAGGAATTTTTCAAAGGAGGGACAATGTGTGAGTAAATGGTAGCTGCAATCTTATTGCAAGTGTAGCAAAAATGTAAAATAGCATGAATGAGAATATAGGAGAGGTAGACGGACATGTAATCCTATTGCAAGTGTAGCAAAAATGTAAAATAGCATGAATGAGAATATAGGAGAGGTAGACGGACATGTATATTACTCAATAAATGTAAGACTTAGGAGCTTGTTTTAACAAAAATTCATATGATCATTTTCAATTAAAGCTGTACATTATTCATGACACTCGTTTTCAGTTAGAAATTCGTTGGTTTTAATACCATACTGTGTATGGGCTTGGATATGGAAAGCAACATCCAGAACAGCTAATAGCGAGGTTTATTTTCGCCAATGAACACAATGTAGAAAGTTTCCAGCGAGAAAAATTATTAATCCAGCCTCAAATAGTAATGCAATAGTAATGAGAGATAATAATGATAAATAGTAATGGGTAATTCTTTATCTAAATATGAACTATTTGATCATAAAAGGTAGAAAAGAGTAGCTGTAACTAGGCATATTACATAATTAAATCACAAATTCGTCTACCCAGAAATTGTTTTTTCATTCTGGAAATTAGAAGGAAATGCTGTACGCTGGAAGACGGGAACCCGAGAACCCGGCACAGATTGCTGCGTGATCCCGCCATCCGGATGTCAGGGGCCTGAGCGACTGATCAGTGTAGGGCGGCCATAACGTCGCAGTCGCTCCAAAAAATGAGGAATTGTAGTCAGGTCTGGCAACTTCAGAGATCCGAGGGAAAATACGAAAGGAAATTTAAACTTCATGTTGGATCAGCAATATGATAAAACCCTGATGCAAAATATTAACTAAAGTGTTTATATTCTAGACCACCCTTGTAGCTGTTGTTTGAGGGTCATTTCTTGATAAAACTATCGGTTATCTATTTAAGACACTTAGCTTATTATATGATATTGATTCACAAATTTTCTGTTTTGAAAATCTCGCATGCTTGATTACAATGGTGCGTCTCTTGTACAGAATAATCGAGTACTGCATACAAGTATGAAAGAGTACATGTAATGATAAGTAATGTGAATTTTTATAAAGAACTTCTAAGTTTTTGCTTAATCCTTCAAACACCACAAACAAAATTTGCCAATAAAGAAAACAAACAGGAAAACAACCTTCAAAATACATTGTTTTTAATTACATATAATTGCAAAAAACGTAAAACCTCTGCTCAGGAGTTACATTTTTGCATATAAAATCGGTGAAAGAAAGTGTTATTGACTTAAAACATAGATTTCAAGAACAACAATTAAACAATATTGTAGTCACTGTAGTAAAATCCCAATAACTGAAGAAAATAGTAAGCAACGTAATCACATAAAATGTTCACAACTGACGAGATGAGTCTTAACAAAGACGTAGATATTTCTCACAAAATTTCCGTAGAACTTATTAATCAGATGTGACTGAACACAAATGTGCAACACAATGTACGGTTGTGGCTTGGGTGGACCATAAGAACAGGGACAGACCAGGTAATAGTTGACTATCATACTCCCCATATAATTTCATTGACGAAATCAACTTTTTCCCGCCATCATTTCCTTTTGAAAACTGGGTCAAAACATCCCCGCCCCCCTCACTTTTTTCCCCAAGCTTCCCCATTGACTACTTCCTCCCTGTCAGATATCTTTTTACTTTTCCTAGTCGTGTTTCTTCTTTATTTTAAGAATTTAAAGTATAGACACCATTTCAGAATTTACCTTCACCGAGATAGCTAGACAGCCGACAACTGTAAATGCTTGTTGACCGGAGATGAGACGCAGAGAATAAAAAACGTTATTGAATTTTCTTCAGTGCATGTGAAAGGAACACGTCAGTGAGGTGCAATTTTTCCTTTATTTGAGAGAGACGGAAATGTTAAACGGGGGGGAAGGGTGCAACCGAAAAAGCTGCACATCGATGCTAAAATAGAGAACATGCTTGAAGCCGTTGCTTCTGGACTCCGTTCGCTTTGTTCTTCACGCGTGCGTAATAAAACACGCGTGCTGACTATAATTCTAGTCCAGGAACACTTGTGGTAAAGTTCATTAATATAATCGAACACTTGAGCCGGGAGGAGCTGTAAATTTAACTCGTAATTACCGAACATTCCTTTAGTTTTTAGCGCAACTGATCCTGATTATGGCTTCACTGATCGTGAAGTTTCTACTTGAGGAAAGACGAAGTTAAAGCTTCTGAGAGATGAGGCGCAGAACAAGATGCTTCTCAGTTGTCCGGTTCTCTAAATTTTGTTAAAGTACTAAGCCTCTATGCGGCTACGACCGTGGTGTTCAATAAAAATACTACCGTCAAGATTAATTTCAAATCATCAAATGTTTGTGACAACTGTAACGATTGATTTTAATTTTACATTCAAATATATATTATGAATAACTCTACCATAAATAACATATAGCACTTTCATTAATGCCTGCGTTAATATCGCTCTAAGTATAAAGTAATTTATTGTACCAGTGATGACCAGAGACTGAGAAAACAAGACTTGTGAAGGATGTAGCCAAGATTGAACTCACGCTTGGAATTTCAAAGAAACGAAATACAAAATTTTCAAAATTTTGCGTTACAGCTTCGATATTATTTACATGTATCACACAAAAATAAGTGCCGTAGATGGGTGTTTTTCTTTTTGTTACAGGTAATGGTCAAGAAATAACATCTTAGAGTGAATTAATGTAAGGCTCAGACAAAGTAAGTATTAACACATTGCAAATTCAGAAGAACCTTCTTACACTGTGGCTGCTAGAATGTATGAATGTGTGTAAATTTTATTTACTTTAGCTTCGTATGGGATGAAACAGAAATATTTACTAGCAGAAAATTCGCCATAAAAGTGCTGTGGATACTTCAATTGTTGACCTGTTCTCAGGGTATTAAGTCACAGAGTTGAGTGGTTGGCAGCAGGTGCTTGTAATGCACAAGTCCCTGGTTCGAGTCTTTAGGCAGCATTCAAAAATTTCCTGCTATGGACGTCGGTGACCAGTACAACTGACTCACTGTTTGTTTCCTCAAACTTCCAGTTTTTCCTTACGAGTCTGAACGAGCCTCTACCTCAAATTACCGCATGGAAAGACAGGAACAACAGCTAGGGGAACATCATTATTTTCAAGGTGTTTGCATTAAGAACTGAAAGCCGTATGTGTATGTACCGTTTACTTTATGAGAAATAAAGTTTCTTTCTTTTCTTTCATCTGATAAATACTGACGCTCAATGTTCATGTTATCATAAAACCACAATCATATAGTGAATGATTTTCGACACACACACACAAACACAATTGTTTCACTGGTGCGATATTAGAGCCGGAGAAACTTCGTAACGTCACGCACCCATTCATATGTTTATGCCCAGACTCCGACATCAGGCACACAGCATCAATGAGAGCATTGCAGTCCGGGTGATCAGCACCATAGTCTCGTATTGCTTGCGGCTGGTCTGAAAGTGTACAGCTTTCTTTTGAGGAAGGCGTCACCTCAGGGGAAGTGAGACATGAAAGTATTGCAGGGGCCCTGGGGTGCTTCCTCCATCCATCTTTGCCATCTTTTCACAACGTCGTTTGATCACATTGAGTAAAATCGTGATACACAGGGATAATTATAATCAATCACAAATAGAAATCCACTGAGTCGCAAGAAAAAACTTATTTATTTCTGTCGTTAATGCTGCAGTGTCATTGTGTTGTGCTGCAGAATAAGTGGTGGCACAAATTTTAAACTTTTTGAATAAATTCTATTGAGATACTAGCAAATGAAATGATGTTTCTGTGATGATCATGTCTGGAAGCGTAGATGCAGTTCTGTTGAAGAACATTTCAATTGAAATATCTGTCAGATGACTGCAAAATTTATTTGTTATAGAAATTTACCATAAATGTAGAACATTTTTAGAAATTTTATTTTTATTTATAATCTAGGAGCCCCATTAACATGTCGTAGGATTGCGAAGCTAGGGAGAACCATAGGAGAAGTGGCTTAAACAACAGAAATGTGACACGGAATTGTGGAGAATGAAAAATGTCCTAAAACAAATTTATTTGTATTCAATATTTTCAAGGTCTTCATGTGTACTCGTATGATACTCTAGATTGCCTAACCAAGATCATGCAATTAAGATCACGTAATTTTGATCTCACGACATCATGCTGTAATTAAAATAAATACTATAGGTTAGTTCTCACTGCGTGCGATGTATGCAGGTCTAGCATAAAACGTTTCTATACATGCGTACCAATATTTATTTTTTCATTTATATATATATCAATTTTTGGATGCTGAGACTTCAAAGTAAAAACCTTAATTATTTTATATTTAGGTGCTCGTGTATTGGGGACACATTTGAACACCTGTCCATTTTAAGCTACAAATATTTAACTTCTTGGTGCATAAAAAAATTTAAAATAAAACAGCGATCTTAGATGAAAAAAATGATACATGTTTTAATATTAATGTCAATACATCATTCTTTTTTTCGCATACTGTTGAAAGGACTTTCTTTCTTAAAGAGTGGCTCATCACTAATGAATATTCGGTTTAAGATTCTGCAAAGAAAAAGTATGCGTTGAGTGACTTAACTTTCCCATTTTAGATTTTAGTGTCAATTGTGATAATTTATGTAGGCATGTAGACGCTGATATACGTATGATATGCATGAATATTACTATTTGTATGCACATAGGCAGTGATATACAAATGATATACACCTGATATATGTACATAGGTGTGAGCAACTTACACATAGCATGATTAGAGTTAGTTTGATCACAGCCTCACTACGCATGCAATATGTTGTCTCCATTTGTAAATTGAGGACACGCACATAACCATCACATGCTGCAACGTACGAGTATGATTTCCATCATGAGCAAATTAGCACACAAGGTAGAAAATTCGATACGGCCTATTTTGCTCTTTATGCTGCTGTGCAAAAACTTACCCAATACTTCGTGCTAAATTGAAGATTTCTCAATTTACTCCACTTTTCGTTCTGAAGATGTTGGGTGAGGAAACTAAGCATGCAAGATCATGATAACAGAGTCATGAGACGTAGCTGCAGTCTTCCACGTATTCTATAATACATTGAAAACGTTCACGTTTCTTCGTTGAACTTTCACACAAATATTTTATCATTTTAATTTTTATACGAAAATTTCGGTAGAATTAAGGTTGAGGGCTTATAAAAAGACAATGTCTGACGAATGTCTGGGCTAAATGTCATTGAGGAATGTAGTTTATATGTTGGAACCTCTAACGACCTATGTTCAACATTTTTTTCAGAAAGTTCGAATTAAAGTCTCAATATTTTTAGCGTATAATTGAACAAAAAGTAGATCACAATGATAAGTGCGTATTACATTTACAAATGTACTGATGTATTTTGTGTCAAATTGATCATGTTCTCTGAATTGATCACATTCTGGACGACATTATAGAGGATATTACAGGAGGCATTTCACTAGGCATTTCACAGCACATTGCAAGGGGCATGCCAGTGAAGGGTGACTAGTACACACTCTGATTAGCTTCACGATGTTTGTGCTCTACATTGTATGAGCCCCTACATGTACAGGATTGGCTGATGCAGACTGCCATACAAATATTTATATGCATTATCAAGATCTATGCAAGCGTGTTTTGTATAGCATTTGACATACAAAGATTCAATGATATATGATATTGCTTACGTACATGCGTCCAACATAAATAATGAATGCTATTTAAACGTATGATGCAAACAATTTAGAAATTTGTCCTCATACCGCGCCAGCTGATACATGGGGGTCATCACTAAAGAGAAAATTTAGTTCTTCTTCATTAGATCTTTGAGGATGTTCCATGAACTTTAAGGTTTAATAAGAAAGCCAAAGAAAGTGATGTGTCCCAAGAGATGTTATCTTTCTCTCATTGGTTCCCTAATTAAATTTAATCTTTATTCGTTACCAGAGAAACTTGAAATGTAGCTGAGCTTGCTCTTACTGGTGGTCTCAATGATGGTCGGTGCTTGCGTGATAAATTGACCTGATGTATAAGAAATTGACTGGTAGTTTAGAGGAGCTACCTCTCAATCTGGCAACAAGAAGACACTATTAAGTGAGATATCTGCCTTCAAAGATGAAAATTAATTTTTCCACGTATTCATCGTAATTTACACATCCTACTTATTACAAGATCAGTTTCTGGTCTTCGAGGGAAGTCTACTCGTACGTCCCCTTACACATGTTTCCGTTGAAATCTTCATCCCGTTAAAAGGTATTCACTACCCTGATTACGACACGGGTTGGATGTTCAACATACCTCAATGAAACTTTAGTCTAATTTGTGATAGAGATAAGATCCAAGGATAAAAGCATCCTCTCGTTCACGCGTGTGGAATTGAAGAAATTTCTGTCACACGAGATGCACGTGAAAGAAACTGATGTATGTACAGTATGCAGGTGAGAGTTTGTGTGCGTGAATGTCGTCTTTGAGAGATTTTTGTTTTTCTTTTCTAACTGTCGTCTCCTGCAAGAACCTAATCTTCTTTTTGTTATATTGGAAACTTGACGATTGACTTAAAGTGCACTTAAAGGTGCAGGAATTGAAGGATGGGTTCTAGTCGCTCCCGCTGAGCGAACATATTTTGTGCAGTGACAGAGGCAAGAAAATAACTCGTAAAAAACCAGCTTTGATTTTCATTCCTGTTTAGGTTTGAAAACCATTCACCCATCATAGCAAGCTTCAGAGATTTATGTTTGAACTCGCAGTATTGATTCTAGTGCATTCGAAAGCTCTTAATGAGCTTTGACTCTAATTTTTCCTTGTACATCAGGACTGTGCTTGACTTTTTCAGTTGATAAGAGCAGCTGGAGCTCATCACCACTACAAAATAAAAGGGCTTTGAGACTCAAACATCTACAACAGAGTAGAAGGTGTGGTATTGATTTTTCAACACATCAACTCTAAATAAATTGCGCAAAATTAAATATCCACATGACCTTCAAATCAATCAACACACAAAATGCGACGAAAACGGTGGAATGATGAGCACAATGTATTTGGATTCTTCCGGCCAGTACATGAAGCTTCAAATCCCTTCCCATCAGGCAAGTACCTTTTCTGTAATGCCACGTACAGTAATAAAAATATTGTTCCTTCAAAACTTGCTCAACATTTAATGACAAAACACTCTGAACACTAAAACAAATCAATGCAATTTTTTGAGGCAATTTTGGAAGCACACTTGTAGCAACAGTCGACCTTTAAAAGTCAAATTAACACGTTGACTCCGATTGCCTGACTGGTGTAAAACTTCACTTTGTACGCAGAGTCACTAGAAGGATCTGAAAAAATTACAGAACCTAACCTAAGTGGTACACATACGTACTACTTCGGAGTCAACGTGTTAAGCTTTCTGACATGAAAGCACTCACTCTTGCTTCTCTTAAGATGACACACATTGTTCTTCAGAAAAAAGCCATTCACTGGATTTGAAAATGTTGTACTGCCGTGTCTTGAAGTAGCAGCTGACCTAATACATGGAGGGAAAGATACAGTGAAGAAAGTGAAGCAGATTCCGTTGTCTGATAGTACAATAAGTCGTCGGTCTGTAATGTTAGTAGATGACCTGAAAGAACAGCTTGTTAAAAAATTGCGTCTAGCTGCTTCGTTTGGCATTCAACTGAATGAAACCACAGACATATGAGGAGAAGCACAGCTAATTGTTTACAGTTAGTTTTCAGACTTAGAAGAGAAAACCTATGTTGGAAATTATTTGTGCTACCTCCAACTGGGCGTAAAAAAAACAGCACACAACATTTTTCAGAAACTTCATGATTTCATTATTGAAAGTCAAAATGCAAGTCTGTTACTACTGATGGTGCTCAATCAATGGCATTGTTAAGAAAATTCAAGCGGTCTCACCAAATTGTATCGCACTTCACTGCGTGATTCGCAGGGAAGTAAGTTGTTTGTGGCAAAGCGGCTGAATGAAACTAGAATTGCTAAGGAAAAAAGTGACTTTGAGCTTCTACTTGATGACGTTATCAAAACGGTTTATCATATGTTGTGTAAGGATAAACATCCGGGAGTTGTGTAAGGATATGGAAGCTAATTTCACAAAATTCCTCCATACTGAAGTACGTTGGTTATCTCAGGGTAAGGTTCTTAATCGAGTGTTTGCATTGAGAAAGCAGCTCTGTGTTTTCTTTACTGAGAAAGCAAACCCCTTGGTAGTTAGGTGTCAGGATGTGCTCTGGCTGGCAAAATTGTCTTACGTGGCTTCAATCTTCGATCATCTGAACGAGCTAAACATCAGTCAGCAAGGCAAAGGTGGGGATATTTCTACAAGTATAGGCAAAATAAATGCCTATAAACTGAAGGTGAAAAAATGGAAAAACAATGTAGAAAAGAGGTGTTTTTCTGATTATGAATTATTTGACTCATTTATGAGGGAATGTGGCTGGGAACATGGTATGCAGGCAACATACCAAACACTGGAGGTACATATGTCACACTTAGTTACCAGACACCTTACTTTAATGCAAGAAAATCTTGACTTCTATTTCCCAGACGGTAAGAATGACCATCTGACCAACATGCGGATGCTTAATAATTCAAAGGTGAAAGAACTGATCATTGTAATGCGCTTTTGAAGCTTCGAGCGAATTATTCACAAAAGCAGTTTTCAAGGCATGTAGTCATCCCACGGATTTCTGTGTTACCCTGCTTGATATTCCAGAGTACAAGGATCTAGCTGAGCAGGCAATAGCCATATTTGTTTAGATGCCAACATCATATTTGTGTGAGCAAGGGTTCTTTAGTTTAGTTCTGGTGAAGACAAAGAAAAGGAATGCAATCCTGAACTTGGATCCTCTCATGCAAGTTGCACTTGAAAAGCGTCTGACACCTCGACTCAGCCTAATAGCAGACAAAGTGCAACAGCAGCCAAGCCACTGATTTTTTTAAAGCATAACTATTTGTTTGATACGTTGATATCTTACCAAATATAGCAAATATTGTTATAAGGTTAGAAAAATCACAGGAGCGTGATTACGCTAACCAGGTTTATCTCAGTGAACACAGTTTCGGTTATAGTACAGACACCAATGTTTACATGTCAACGGCAGGCACAAGAATGGGACCGGAACCAGAGAACGCGCTGAGACAATGGTTCTCTACCACTAGCAGACTAAACGCATTACGTTACAAGAGTATTTATCACAGCGTTACGCAGTTACCTTAACACGTTTGTTGCGATTGCCTAGCCGGGGCAAATCTTTACTTTGTACACATAATCACTAAAAGACTTTGAAAAAATTACAGAACCTAACCTAAGTGACCCACCCGTGGGTCGCATCGCAACAAACGTGTTAAACATACAAAAGTCGAACACATTCAAGGTGGAACATTTAAATATTCAACAAATATTGCATGCAATTTTACTGCAGTGAAGGAAAATGCGTCTAAATGGTGTGCTTAATGTTATCTTGTGTATTTTGAGCCTCTTAATTTGAGATGAGGTGTGTAAATATATGGATGAAGATATAAAAGCTAAACAAAAAATAAGAGAAACTGTTTTTTCAGCTTACATAGTCATAGAAATAAGATATGAAACATAGATTTTATATATTAAAAACATGAGATTTTTATGAGACTTTTTTGGGGTGGGGGTAGACAACTTCTACTCAATCACCACTAGGGGTCGACGACATTAAAAAAGGTTGAAGACCACTGCTCTAGATTGTTTCAATATTGTAATTTTAAATAAAAGAGTAAAAGTTAGACATCCCATGTACTATATTGGTAAAACGTAAGAAGTACAGTATTCGTAAGAAGAACTGATTGTTGATCTAAAACAAGAAATTAAAAGCTACAAGATATTTAAAAATACTTAATTGTTCTATTTTCTACTATTGGTTCATTTATTGTAAGGTATAAAGAACTTCAATTTTACCCATAACATAATATATTTTAATGAAAATTATGGCAAGAAGTTTCAATAACTTTATTCATAAGTTTATTTTGTGAATCTGATCATAAGGATACACAAAAATCATTATTGGAAAATATTTCGTGGATTAAAAAAGCTAAAATTGAGCTAGTTGGACGTAATTCAAGAAATTATGTATGGCTTAAAGACATAGCAGCCTTCAAAACGAAAAGCACAATTGCAACAGGGAAATTTGGTGCTGGCAGCATCAGAATAGGAAAAAGTTTCTCCGTAAATAAATGACAAAATGAACGCCGCAGCATATCAATTTATTTTAAAAACAAATATGTTCGCTTCAATGAAAAAGATTAAATTTTGTGGAGACTGGGTCTTCCAAGAACATAACGACCCTGAGTACACAGTAAAATTTGCAAACAAAGGGCTGACTGAAAATAATGTCAATACACCAGAATGGTCGCGTTAGTCCCCAGACTTAGGTAAGTCCACTAGAGAATTTGTGGCGTTATTTGAAAATTGAAATCCAGTCGATAACTCCAAACAAAATTCTCAGATCTCTGTCTTAGACGGCATGGGACTTGAGTAGCAGGCCAAGAATGGGCCAAATGGCTCGTTTCTATTGCCTTAGTTTATTCTTTCTTACAGATAAATGCGAAGAAGAATGGAATAAAATACCAAGAAGAATTTTCAAGCCCTAAATTTAAAGCTACAAAAAGAGAACGGTTGCTGTCGAACTAAATAATGGCTATGCTATAAAATATTGAATAATTATTGTGTAATATTTTGTTCTGTGTAAGAATACTTCTCCCCCCCCATATAAATTGGAAAATGTATCTTAATTCATTTATAACAGAGCTTTATTTCTTTTCCATCATTTGCCATGTGCACTTGTATATAGTCATTATATGAATAACAACTTTTTTGATTTATTGGAAGCATATTAAAATAAAAATTCATTGGTGTACGTTTCCCCACCCACTATATTTCCAGTCAAATTTATACTCGTACATAAAATATGATATAACACAAGGCCTTTAAATGCTGGTTATGAAAACTTAGGTAATGAAATTCTACAATGGGTAATATACTTATTACGAAATAGTTAGGTGGTAAATACTCTGTAAACGATATTATAATAACGATGCCTACGGTTGGACTATATATGAACATGAAAATATACAAAACCGGAAAATGGTTTATTCCAAAACGATTCACATACAGAGCACTATGGACGAATCGTAAAAAATCTAAATTAAGGTGCTTGTGCACCGATGCGTATTTTCTGCCCAGGCTACAATGGACACAATTCTCAATGCCAGAGTTGACTTCTCGTCTGCCTGACCAGAGGATATTTTGATCCTGCCAAGAGTATCTCACTTTTTACTCGCACAACAAATGTGATTATTATACATCTTTTCGCCAGCAAGGACTTTTTGGATATTAAAATTGAATGATTTTTCTTCATATATTGATTGGTAATTTTTCCCAGGTTCGGTGAAAATAAATACCAGATAATAACGGTGATGGAACAATTTTTGGGGGATTAGTCTTTACAGCGAGTAATTACCGTCTGTTGGTGTATTAAAAATTGGCAGCCGAGCACTGTGTTATCAATTGAGTTTGTAGAATAGAAATTTTACTGCTTGCTTATGTATGACATGGATTTCTTCCTGCAGACGTACAGGGTGAGCAGACTTGAGGTGCAGAATGGAGGATATACGCGGGCGGCTCTCTAGTCGGCGCTGGTGTGCGCTTCTCTATGTTCTTTTGTTCCTGAGCGGTGTGGGTGGACAGCCAATCAAACCCAGATATCTGCCCAAAATTCCAATAGGTATGTGGTGTACATGTGTTCATTTCAGTATCATTCAATCGAGTTCCCATATGCCATTTTGAATGGAAATGCTATTGAATTCTTGCGTCTCACTATATTTCAATGCTACGATGGATTAGTGTACCTCAATAATTTCTACAGTCAGGTAAGGTAGACTCTTAATTCTAAAGCATGTGTCACTGTGGTCGAGTTGCTCTACCTCATTAAGTCCTATTTTCAACAATCCATGAGTTACATGGCATCATCATACCGAATGAAATCACGAGATCCAATCCAATCTAAAGCTTGGATAAATATAGGCTTAAATGAAATAGATTCTGGTACTCCCAAAAGTCCCACTGTAATACTGTATACTATATACGCTTCAGTGGCGTCAAGAACTGTTGACTGCAATGCATGAGGTTTCTATCTACCCCCGTTTTATATGACTTTGAAATTATATGTCAGATTGCAACGGAAGGTCTGTCCATTATCTGAGTTATGATTTTAGCGCTTCATTACATCAATTTAATTAATAAATGGCATATGTGGAGCCATGTAAGTCACTAAAATAATATTTCTTCTTTCAGATTTTTAAAAAATTATTATAATAGATAACTATTGTTGACCCGAATGAACACTCTAAGTAAAGAACATATTAGACATATTTTAATGAATGAATTTCAGAAGGGCAATACAGTAATTTCAGCAGCAAGATCTTTCAAAGACACTATTGGAAATGATGCGATGAATGAAAAACCATGTAGAAGATGATTTTCACAATTCAAAAGGATGACTTTAGTTTAAAAGACAAACCAAGCAAAGTAGGTATAATCCAAAGGACTTAATTCTGAGGAACTGCAGGCAGTCATTGATGAAAACCCTACCAGCACAACTAGAGAACTGAGCAAGCGGTTTAGATTTTATCCTTTCACGATATAGTGTTATCTGGTTCTTATTAAACTCTTTGTTCACTTCTCCAGTTGTACTGGTAGGGTTTTCATCAATGACAGCCTGCAATTCATCAGAATCAAGTCCTTTGCATTATACTTTGCTTGGTTCGTCTTTTAAACTAAAGTCATCCTTTTGAATTGTGAAAATCATCTTCTACAGCTATTTTCATTCACCACATTATTTTCATAAATGTTTTTGTGGGATCTTACTGTTGAAATTACTGAATTGCTTTTCTGAAATTCATGCTCTAAAATATGATTCTGTTCTTTGCTTGGAGTATACATTTGAGTCAGCAATAGTTATTGATTATAATAATTTTAACAAAATCTAAAAGAACAAACATTATTTTTGTGATTTGGGTTCATACACATACGTCGTTTATGTGCTAAATTGACGTAATGATGCCCTAAAATTTTGGCTCAATAAATGAACAGAACTTTCGTTACAACCTGATACAAGCGTGTTGTTATGCAGCCCTAGAAGGTGTATGAACACCGTGGCGGTAGTGGACGCTTACGATAAGTATGAAATTGAAGGTTCGATTGGTTTTTTAGTGATACAAAAAATTTATGAAAATCGGTAAAGCTGTATAGGTTCTGAATGATTTTCAGTATTTATTAAACTCAATGTTCACGCCTGTATGACATACGTGTATCTTTTGTGGCAATGGCATTTTACTCAAATATTTCAGTTTGCTATATGTAGATGATTTCTCACCCATGCAGTGTGTTTTTTCTACCCACAAACTTCATCCATCAAGCTATAAAGATAATTTATGGCGGCTTTTCTTTCAAATTCAAACGTCATGAGTTGCGGTGTACCTGTTCTTTAAAACACGATTAATGTGACAAAAAAGTCTTGGTAATAACTTTTAAAAGTTTGAAGAGTGCGCAATATTCCTCACAGTTAAAGCATTTAAATATCAAGATTTTTACCTAAATAATATAGTATCTGTGAATGTAAGTTCTTATGGTAATTTCTTTCTTTCAGATTATGAATATAACCCAAAAAAGCGTGAGGTGATACAGGCAAACGACCGAAGTGCACGCATGGTTGCCGTAACCTAACATTCTATTTGAAACAGCTTTGCTTTATTTACAAGGGGACAGCCATTGTGTAATTT
>VCRD01006913.1:0-10608 GCA_006783055.1 Trinorchestia longiramus
ATGGAACTGAAACGAGGATATGGCTGAAATAGAAATTTCGCCGTCGCTTCACCAAAACAATCTTTTTCAATTGCAGTCTCTTGAACATAATTGAGAAGGATTTTTTTTTGTTAAAAATACCGCTTTCTCTTTGTTTGTTCGTCTTCGCAGTTATTTAAGACGTTGCTTTCATTTGATTATTTTTTTCGAATTTTGGTCTTTAACATGAGTTTCAAATTTAATGTCAAGTTGAGCGGCTTGAAGCTGAAGATTCACTTTTACATAGTTAAATTTGATGTGCATTTTCCCTCAGACTTTTACCCTATCACGAGCTTGGTTGTACAGTGTGTGGCAACATAACTTCTTTTTTCAAAGGAAGTTCCTTTAAAAAAAGGAAGTTCCGTATTAATGCTTGACACGAGGCCGTGGTGGTGGTGGTCGCTACTTGTTGATGGAGGATCACAGGCAAGCAACCTGTTGACACCTCACTTGTCCAGCCCTCCTTGGCTGCAGGCCAAACCTTGCAGGTCACGCCACTGCAGGCCAAACCTTGCAGGTCACGCCACTGCAGGCCAAACCTTGCAGGTCACGCCACTGCAGGCTAAACCTTGCAGGTCACGCCACTGCACGTCCGTGCCATTGCAGGCTGTACTAATGTAGGTACCATTACGACAAGCCATGCCACTGCAGGCCGTGCCATTGCAGGCTGCGCCACTGCAGGCCGTGCCATTGCAGGCCGTGCCATTGCAGGCTGTGTCACTGCAGGCCGTGCTAATGCAGGTAGCATCACGGCAAGCCATGCCACTGCAGGCTGTGCCACTGCAGGTCGCGTCACTGTAGGCCACACCACTGCAGGCTGTGGCATTTCATTCATGCTGTAACAGGAGTGCACCCGTAAACATGCCGACACAAAAAACAAATTGTGCCCTCTAATTAAAACACGTTAACTGGGCTTGTTTGTTTTAAAACTTAGCTAGTGCTACGTAAGTCGACAGCCTGTGAGGTCAACTTGGTTTCCTGTTACTCTCTAATTGAAATGAGGATTCTGAAGTCGAATTTATTTGTCAATTTTATGATTTCATGATCACCAGCAATGAGTGTGGTTAATCCTATATAAGTTTAAAATCGAAAATAAATTTATTGACATACATATAAATGTAATCAGTATCAGAAAAAAGTGAATGGTAAGTTTATCAATAAATTATTTACAAGAGAACATGAGTCTACTTAAAACGGACTATAATCTTTTAGGGTGGAGTGACCTTATACTCTTGAAATTTTGTCGAGTGTTTCTAAGGAGACACATGTGTGTAAAAACTCCACGGACAGCAAACATATAATTTAGAGTACAGCTCTTCCAAGAGTTGTTCTTTGGAGAAACAAGTCAGAAAATATACGTTGATTTAGCTTTTTGGTGTAAAATTTGAAATCACAGCATTTTTTTTATTTTTTAGCCTAAAATTTGAAATCACAGCCATGTGTTTATTTTTTAGCCTAAAATTGGAAATCACAGCCATGTCTGAGCGGCAAAGAGAGCCAACGTTACGAGGCAGGTTTTTATTTAAAATTTGAGTTAAATACCCGGTGCAATGAGCAGCAGTGCCTGCGTGCTAAATCCTTATCGTGTTTGGGTTCATCAACACAAAATAACTTTCGTGTATTTGAGTAACTTTTAAGTATCGTGAACATTTCCGTGAATTTTTAATGAGTTTATGCCTTGCAGTCATAGCTCTTTGACTTTTTTAAAATTCTTTACATTCGATTTGTTAATTTTATTTCGAAAATCTTATATTATAAAAATTCTATACATTAACACTTGTCCAATTCAAATTAATATTTCACAATATAAAACGTCAGTCAACCCCTAAATACCTACTTATGTTTCAAATCCTTTAAAAATTCAGAGAATGAAAAAAGGTCTGCCGTAAACTAATCACCACATCTCTGCATTTAGTTTCAGGAATTAAAAATTACTTTAAAGTCCCTTATTTTAGTGAAAAAATAATTCTTGTAAGTTTACATGCTCATCAAACTTTGGAGTTACAAATTCCGATGGTGTGAATGACTTTCTTTGGCGCTTAAAACTTCCTGGAAGTTTGTTTTCATGAAATCTTTTAATCCATTACTTCTATAAAAATCTATTGGTAAAGCTTGTCTCATTTTCTGAATAACATATGCAATTGTTGCAGGCGCGTGCAAAGCTTTCTGTAGGCTTATAAAAACACGAGTTGCGCTCCTTGTTTCTTTTTAGAAAAAGGTTTCTCTACCTGTAAGGTAAAAAAGACCAAGATAAAGCACAAGAGAAAAAAGATAAAAAAGATAAAAAAGGGAAAAAGACAAAGAGAAAGAGAAGCTTTTCTATCTTTCAGATAGACATATATGTTTTTTCTTTTTCTATCCTCTGTTTTTTTGTCCACCGTTAATGTTGCGTTACAGTAAAATATTTTTACAATGCATAGCCTCATAAATGTGTTTAAAATCTTACTTTTAGAATATGAGAATTTTACAAGCCGATACTTCGATGAACAAACAGCTTTTTATGATAGTTATGCTAGATACAATGTTTTTTATACGAAAATTTTATATATCATGTTTATAGTTTTAAGCCATAGTTTGTAACATGTAAAGTCCCTTGTAGTAAAAGTGTCAAGTTTCGAATGAGAAAAGACGATATTTTCTGATATAAAAGAAAAAAAACTCATAAACTACCATGTATACTAAAGGCTAAACTGTTTTAAATGGAATGTATTAGTTAAGTTCGTAAAGAAATAGTCCATTTAGGTAATTAATTACGTAAATATTTGTGCGGTGAGCAGTGTAAGACAGTTCTTAAGGATGAAAAGTAGCATGAGTGATTGTACGAGTATAAAGCTTCGCCAAGATTACATGCATCCAAAAAATTTCCCTATGGCATGGGTTCCACGTTAAGCTTACGACTTCATTATTCTGAGTTTTGTTCTCTCAAATCACTTGTTTCTGCATAAGTAATAGTTTTTAGAAGGGAGCATGGGATTGCAGACGGCTAGGGTAATTCCGTAGCTCTCTTGTACATAAGTTCTTCATAGTTCAGTTTCGTTCTTTGAGAAGTAACAGTTATTAGTTACTTAAACAATACATGACCCCATTGATCTTTCTAAAGAAATTTCACACAAATTTACCTACGTTGATAGGGAAGAAGTTCTTAGTTTTGAAGCACTTTAAAGTTTAAAAATTATCTTAAAAATTGCTGCTCATTTCTACGTAATAAATTCCTGAGAAGAAGGCTAAATGTAAGCTCAAAAAAATGTGCAAATATTGTATTGGATTTTTATTATTTTAAATTAAGCGATTTGTAAATTGACATAACTACATAAAGTAAATGATCGACAACATTATAATGTAATTATCTTCAAAATATTCCACGACCAAATTTGATTGATTTGAAAACGCTATTTAATAGGGCGAGCAAATTATCTTAATCGGGACCAAAACCGTGATAATTAGAAATAATTAATTTGACTTCATCTCTTTGGAGCAATAACATTGCTTACTATATAACAGTCTTTATAAAATTGAACTTGCTGCGAGAAATAAATCAAAGAAACTTCTATTTCGAGCTATTAAGTTGTACGTGCATGACTGGTGGATTTACTTTAGATGGCATGGGACTTCGGTATTGAACCAAGAATGGGCCAAACGGCTCGTTCCTATTGCGTTATTCTATTCTATTCTATTCTACATGTTGAAACGTTGCTTCGAGTGTCTAAATGACGTCTGTAATTACGTTTGTTCTCATCACGAGTCTCAGTCTGAATGTCCTAGTGTATTTGCTAACAAATTCACAGCGTCACCTAAGATTGAGAGATGGTCTGGAAAGTAAGTTTCATTTTACTTGAATATAGTTACTCATCGTAGACTTTGAAGTGACGAGTCTGATTATGTACCACGGCAGACCAAGAAAGTTCTAATATCTTAAAATCTCTTTCAGCAATGCTTGAGAAAACTGCTGGACATTTCATGCCGTTTTTTTGGGTATTCTTTGAGACTTCTACTTTTTTCTACTTCAATGCTTTTTTCATTTGGTCTAGGATCTTTGATCTGAATATGTCCTCAGGCAGCAATGCAATGTTTGAAGCATGGTTTGTATCTGTCTAAGAAGCAGCAAACTGATCACGGAGGGAAGATACACGCGATAGATTTTATGAAACACAGAGATGAATGGCGAATCTAGTGGCTGATTAGAAGACATGAAAGGATACAGCGTTTAATGAAATTACATGTATTTGAAAATAAATCACAGTGAGGGGGATGCAGTGAGCGGGCAATTGCTTGTCTAAGAAATTGATTACGACTTTGAATAATGATTAAAATTTTGAAATGCGTTGGATTCTAAGAGATGAAGGAATTTGGTGCGGAAATATAAATACATAACAAGAAAATAGCGTTGGGAGGTACAAAATAGACAGGACGGTTGCCTGCCTTTAAGTGTAAGGGAATTAATTCATAACTAGAAATCTTAGATTACCATAATCACATCACAATAATGCTATTCTGTTTTGATTATTTTGTAAGACGAACATATTAGTTCTCGATTACGTGGAATTTTACGAGGGTACAAACAAACAAAACAAACAAACAATCTTTATTTCCAATCAAGTACACAGTACATAGACATTTAGTACATTGGTTTTTCAAATTCTTAAGGTTAACATTCTTAGAGTAAGGGTGATGGTGAGCTCCATGCGACGATCCTGGGCTGTGTCCATGGGCGATGAGTTGAGGGCTTACCGATAAGTGCGAGCTCACGGCGTGAAACGAGAAACAGCTCGTATTCATTGCCGGGTTTCGAACCCGCACGCAGTCTTTCTGCACAAGCAGAGACCCGATACAGAACACGGGCCGCATACCACTCGACTACGGTGGCTGCTTTACATGAATGAACGCATAGGGTTTCTTGCATGAGGGAAGAAATGGGAAAAAACTTTTTAGGTATGGGAATAGAAGTTCATGTTATTTAGAAGTTCAAATAACATGCTTAAGATTTCAAAAACATTTCAAAATAGATTTTCTTCATTTTCATTTTAATTTAATACCAAAAGTTTGCGTACCAGGTAGCTTAGATATTAATTATTCCAAACGACTTCTTGGGAAAATGTTCGTAAATTTTGCAGTGTAATACATAAAATTTTTTGATCGACCCTTTTGAAAAGTTATATGTGAAGTATATTGTTTCTAATTAAAATAATAAACTAATTTATCCATTTATATTTCAATCACACGGATGAGAAAACTTCTGGCGTTGCACTGATATAATAAATCGGAACCTAATATTTTACTATTGATCAGAATTAAGTTTTGATCTCTAATATTCTAATAGCTTCATTTTTACTCACAATTTTTTTTCGAAGAGGTATTACAAACTCCTAAATTAAAAAAATACGCACCTCAGCAGTATGTTCCAAATTATGTTGTTTGTTGGCACCAGCTACTAAATCCCATCCTAAAATCTCATTGAAAATACATGATATTTAAATTTCAGCTCAGAATTCAGCTATATATATTTCATCAATTTCGTAAAATTGAGTTATAACAATTTAAAATTTTCTGGCTGTTAGAAGATAGATTTTTGTTTTTGTTCGAATTCCATGAATTTGATAACCACAATTTCTTCGAACCTACATCTGATAAAAAATTTCGTTGTTCGGAACCATAAACTGGAAAAATTTTGGTACGGTGTCGATGTTTCTACTAAGATCGAGCCAGGGATTTCCTCAAAATACTTTTCTGACAACTTAGATGGGCTTTCATATGAAGCCTTCAAGAATTACCAAAGTTTTCTACTTCTTCCAAACAAAAGATAAAAAAATTGTCTGTAGCAAATTCAGACTCGTAACTTAACGGTAACGTTGATAAGTTGTTTTATCTACGAAATAAAAATCATAGTTCAGTGGAAAGTCATTCAAATATATTTTTTATGTTCTGTAGTAAATTGAGTTTCAATTCATGCAATTAGAATTTCAATGAAGAGTGGTTATGCAAAATTATGAAAAACGATGTTTAGTGGTAAATGAGGCTTTAATTTTACAATAGGATTAAGAATGCTGAAAGGTAACTAAGAACCTTAAAATTTGTACAGAGGACGGAAAGAATTTTCGCACACAAAGAAAATTTTAATTCAATGTATATCCAACAAAATAGTTCTTATTCGCATCAAAATTACATACAGGTGCAGAAATTGTGTTCTTGCAAACTAATTTCCGGTAATCTATTGCTGCAAAACATGAAGTTTTGTACAGCTTTTAAAATGAAACTCGATTGTTGCTTATTTACGGAGCGCAACTCCCGGCATTGTCCTCAAAAGAGGTCATAACTCCAAAAGTAATCGCTACGGTTGATGAAGGCATCTAACAACGCGCACAGGCTGCTGTTAAATTATGATGGTTTTCAATTTCCAAAATTAGTTTCAGGCTAGGAAACCCGTTAAAATTTTTGGGCTCCCGGGTAGTAGAAAAATGTTTCCGCTCGGTAAATTTTTATTCAAACCAAGTTCACTGTGATGGAAAGTCCATTGTAGAAAGTAGAAATTTAAACGTAACTGTTGTTAAGTGTTTTCCTAACAAATTGTTTAGGTTTTAGATGAGAGCTGACCGCGGTTTGTGATTCCGTCAAGCTTATAACGCAGTTCAGATGAAGATCGTATTTGGCATTATTTCATAATCAATAAAAAATGAAAATATTACTTTACACTGCTGAATTTTAATTATACGTCGGACAATTTTGGTATCTTTTTATTCCTTTAATGTTTCGTTTCTAAAAGCATAATTCGATTGGACATAATTTGCTATTGTTTTGTATAATTCAGTAACAAATGTTTCCTATTTTTGAGTCCTATATAAAACATGATTCCACTTGGACGAATGCGAAACAAAGATTTCTGAAAAAACCTTTTACATTTTTTATTATTAATTTTTCCTGGGACGGGGATGAAATATCATCACTTGTAATATATAAAAAAATTCTTCTTTTAACAACATCGACTTTGGGTTTTCCACATTCATTAATCCGCAGTTAAAGAGATTCCGCCATTTTGACGTGCCTCCGTTGAACCAAAAGAAGTGTTTAATTTCTAGGTGAAAATTCTGCTATTTTTATATTTAATTCTAGGTGAAATGGAGACAGTCTTTCTAATAGAGTTTTTGAACGCTTATTCAATAAAATATAGAGAAACAGTCCAAAACTTCATACGAGCGTTAGTAAAAAATTCTCGGTCATATATTGAATTAGTCACAAAATAAATGATAGTATGGAGATGCGGATTAATATTATTGATGCATTCAAAGTCAAACTTAATTTTTTCATAATAAGATCGCCGTTTTTTGATTTCCAAGCAAAAATGAATTCTTTTGTTATGCTACATATTTTTCAAACATGTGAATTTATTGAAAATTTTTTCAAAATTTATCGTTTCAATAAAAAATAGAATTAAGCTTATTTAAAGTCCAAAAAGCGTTCTAAATGCATCAAAATGTGTTTAGAAGAATACGTACACTTTTTCAACGCTATAGGAAGACCGAAATATTTCAAAGTCTATTGTTAGGTTCCTAATCGGATAGTAGCTTATTCTTCATTATATTATGAAGTACAAATGATATTTTGTTATCATATAATGAGCGATGAGAGGACGTAATTTGGTGAAGCTTTTGTACGAGGAATTAAGATTTTCTTTCAGCGCGTTTTCAATACAATACTATTGCTATTATGTACTATTTTTGATATAACATACCTCGTTAAAACTCGGTGCCAGTATTTGAAGTTTGCATCAGTTTTTCTATGAATGGATGACGGAGCATGAGAATTATGGTAACTCTCATAAAAAAATGTACTTGGTTTCCAGACACCACGAGAAAAAATTGACAAATAACAAAATTAAAAGTCTTTTTGTCTGCTGAAAAGTTAGAATTTGTTTTCTCTTTGGTAGGACATCTGAATAATTAAGAGATATTTCGATTACTATGACGTCTCGCTAAAGATTAGGTAATTCTATTGTTTTACGCTCTGTGGACTAATTTCGATTTGAACTATTATTTTTAGGCACACGAAATAAAATGAAAACACGTTTCAAATTAACCGGGTTTGCTGATTTTGTCTTTTTCCATGGTAATAAACTTAAATTGTTTTTTGCCATAACATGTTTTCTTTTTGAAAATGTTTTTTGGACGTTCATTTTTTCATCAAGGTAATGACTCAGTAGAACAAAAAGTTCTTGAGAATGATACATTTTTTACAGAACTATTTTTCCCGTAGTTTATTGAACTGAATTAAGGATCTATAAGATTATTTATATCGATCCTCCTGTGTTACGTGATTTCATGCATTAATGGATTTGATACATTCCCACGGCATGGCATTCAGAATAGCTTTTCATTCTGTAATTCCTCAAAGTTGAAAAAGTTATCAGAAACCTTCGAAAAAACTTGTTCAAGAAGTGTTAGAAATGAATATTTAATTAGAGCGTTACTATTTAGTTTGTTTCCAACCTTTTTATAATACATCTTGTTCCAAGTCTATGTATACCACAGCATAATCCAATTCCGTAAAAAGACACTCTGTTGAGAAGTCATTTCTCACCAACAGGATACGACAAGATAACTTCCTAATTTCGAAGGGAACTTCTTTTGAAAAAAGGAAGTTATGTTGCCGCAGTCTGTTTAACGGCTGCTTGACTTCAGCTTCAGCAGCTCGGCACATATCAGTTCTTGCCACAGGGGCAAGCCATGAGCGTGGCAGGTATAAAAACGTTCGAAATGACCACTTTTCGACTCGAAACCAGTCACTGAAAGACTGTAATTGCGGTAGCAGGACCTCAAATGGCAAAAATGAAGAGGAATGTTGCAGAAACGAGGGTGAAGATGTGTGAGTAGTCTTGAAGGGCGTGGAAAAGAGAATCTAAAGAATGTTTTTGGT
Source organism: Trinorchestia longiramus (assembly GCA_006783055.1). Classification (NCBI taxonomy): domain Eukaryota; kingdom Metazoa; phylum Arthropoda; class Malacostraca; order Amphipoda; family Talitridae; genus Trinorchestia; species Trinorchestia longiramus. The sequence goes on from VCRD01006913.1 coordinate 8,923, forward strand.
TTTTAGTTTCGAGCGTGAGATTATTTTCAATAAAGACTCTGAGAATTGTAAAGAAGAAAGTAACATATAATTATTAGCAGCAAAAGCATAAATCCCTTCTTTAAAAAATAGTTGATTAAAAATTTAATTGAAAATAAAATAATAACTTTTTTGGAATGGTGAGTAATTTTCATTTTATTTAAAAAAAAAAAATAGCTGGTGCATGTTAAGTAACTCATGAATGAGAGTATAAAATTTCATTCAACTCGAGCTCGAAATTTTAAGTTAACAATGATTGTTTTTACCAACGAAAGCAACGCTGTCGAATGTTAACAGACGATGGATTGGTAAAGAACTGTTGTTGACAGTTCGTTGACTGTGTGACTGTGACTGTTTCGTTGACTGTGATCTGCTTGGCAGAACACACTCATTGTGATGTACAGTCTGCACAATCACAGTTATGAACCTGACAAGTTAGTAGTATGATAGTGGTGTGAAAAATGGAAACCCTAATGTTGGGCTTCATTTTCAGGAAGATTTATATCAAATTCATTGATTTCAAATAAAGCATGAAATGAAACATTGCAAACGAGCTTAGTTTCAACACGTTCAAGTTAATGCTTTTAAGAATTTATTTTGTCCATTGTCTTCATTATTGACTTACTACGTAAAAATGCTCTTCATAATATTATCGGGCAATAGTCTTCTTCTGTCATTGGAGGACTATGGAAAAGATTTCTAGTTTCACGATAAGGATTGATTTTACTTGCCTAATTAAGCAGTCATAATTTATTACATAAGCCGCATAATAGTGTCACTTAACAAACTTAACCGAGTATTTGTGAAACTTCAATATAGGAGCCCAGTCATGCGTTGTTCCAAGGTTTCACAATGTTGACGGGATCGTTCCATTAAACATTTTATTCACCATCATAATTTCCAATACTTAACTAAACATTAGAAGATTCAATGGCACTGATGCAGTGTCCGTTCTATAATTTAAACATTATTCGCGCTTGAACAGCAGCAGTGCGTGAGCTGTCGAAAATTTTTCTATCTGGCAAATACTGACAGGCAAATGTTCTCGGACGATAGTCACCCATTTTTTATAATTTAATATACACAGTGGCAAACGTTCAAATAACTTACAACTTTTAACACACAAAAAAACAAAAAAGACAACGGAAACAGTTTGATGCTCCAGACCAGTGCTCTTTAAAGTGTAGGTCGCGCGACCATTCAAAGAGGGTCGCGAAATGTAGGATCATACTTTTCTAATTTATGTAATAATATTATTTCAGGTTAAAATATATCATTTTTTACGATAAATAATTAACAGATGATCCGATTTCCTTATAAACATTAAATTTTTCTGCTATATTTATATTTTATTCTTTATTTTGCTAAAGTTAAAGGGGTCGTACAAAAATAAAATCTTTTAAAGGGGTCGAGGTGGATAAAAGTTTGAAGACTACTGCTCTAGAGGAAGTGCTCCATCAAAAAGTCCTCGATAATTCGTGGGCTCATCACGGAATCATCTTACTCCTCGATCACACCCAGCAACTTCAACCACAAAGTTTGGTTCGAATTTCCGTCTTACTTGGGGCCTTCAATACGAGTCTCGTCTTGGCTCTATCGTGTACTCCTCATCAGCGTAAGTAGCGGCAGCTTACTTTACGTTACGAACTTCAGAGAGCAAATATGCCT
>VCRD01006913.1:10695-24086 GCA_006783055.1 Trinorchestia longiramus
ACCCCTGTACGTCTACCCCGTCAGCAACCACCCCTGTATGTCTACCGCGTCAGCAACCACCCCTGTACGTCTACCCCGTCAGCAACCATTTCTAATCTTGTTCTACTAACAGCAACTACGAATTTCAACCTTTGCACCACCTATACTCCATGTTTTAAGAAAACAGATGTCAGCAGAAACTTCCCTCAAAAAGCACATCAGTAGATAAAAGAAGAGTCGATACGTACTAGTACGTGCTTTTGTACGTACATACTTCCATTTTTCCCATGAATAAATCATCACTAGTAAGTAAATATTTTTAAGATGTTCTTGAGTGCCTTCATCATCTCAGACGCAGAACTGTTATTTTATTCCGAGCACTAACGAATCGAAATTTGATTAATTTTTCCTGACTTCCATGATGATTTTGTGTATGCGTAAATTTATTCATTTATGCGTGCTTACGGCTGCCTGTGTGTTTTCATATGCGCATCACATTTTAATTCCAATACGTTATACAATTTACTAACTTTCATATTCGTGGATCTAATTTCGGTTTCACCATCATTGCCAATTTCTGAATGAACTTCATACTAAAAAAACTGCGAATGAAGGTTAAAGTAAATCATTCATTGTGCAGTTCACACATCAATTCTTTTCATCCTCTCTTCTCATGAGATTAAGGTATCTTGTAACCCTGAACTGTGAATGTATCCTACAGGGTGTCCATAAAGTCTTTTATAAAAGTCTCTCATAAAGTCTCAACAGCATTTCTTTCACAAACAGGATCTCTGAAACACACATTCTGCAAAATGTGATTAAAAACTTTAATAAACACTGAATACAATAGAATAAATCTGAATCAAATGTCTCATCAAGTGGATTGTAATAAATTTTTGAAATGGTAAAGAGACTTTATGGTATATCCCCTGTATATCCCGTCCAGTCTATGGGTTAAAGTATTTTGCTGATATTACGAAACATGGCATTGTTCAGAATTTAATGCCTTAGCACATATATGGCAGTCTGTCTCCAACCTCGCCTTTAATTGCAAGTTCAAATTCAACAACGGCGCTTAATACTAACAATTCAATAGAGGCAGGTAATAAATATACACAGAGACTGCCTTAATTGCCCCTACACGTAGCTTTCCTTAGCCCAAATTAAGGCAGCGAGTACAACCTGTTTGCATGACCAACGAACAAATTACGGACACGATGTCTTGCTTCTTAAAGGTGACCTGAGGCCTGAGATCTTTTGTATAACAAGACTGTCCTAAACTTGCACAATTTTGCCTCTGAGTTACAAGTGCGTGTCCCACAACTTCTGTTTTTTAATCTTCTAGGTTTGCATAACAGCTACACTTTTCATCAAGTGAGTACAAGAGTGTATAATACATAGAAGCTCAGGGACATCCAAATTCTTAAATTAAATGCCAATCATAAATAGATATGGCCTTACAAACAGCTTTCTGCCTTATAAGACATTAATTAATACTATTGGATCTTTTCCAAACGTTCTCTCTTGAAATTAAAATGAATAAATTCAGTAATAGAAATTCAAACAACACAATTTACCCACAGCTATCATGAAATATACAGATTACTGCTGGCAAGCAATTAAGTGAAGACAGGCACAGGCAACATAGCACCATGTGCTAGTGTGTCGTTGTTCTGTGAAGAGGTGCCTTGGCTGTGAAGACTTCTAGTGCAGAAGCCGTACAAAGATCTGTTTTCAAGACACATTTTTCTTAGATTTGATCTTTGTGGTTAATGTAAATTTATTTGGGGGTTTAGTGTGAGCTACGAGATTTTTATAGTTATAGTATGCAGTGCAATGCATAGAAAATTCTCTGCGCAGGCAAATTGGATAAAATGTGAAAAATGCTCTAATAGAAAACGGCGATGATTGCTCGCAATCATTTCATGGACGAAAATTTAAAAGCTATGTATAATATGAATATACATAGTTATTGCTATAAGTTTAGAACTTGCATTTATCATTCATTTGGGTCGATACAGTCAGTTTCAGAATTTCAGTTATTCATTCACGTCTCAAATAAAAATTAAATGAAAACAAATATCACAAATATTTCTCTGCTATCATCGAGACCATGACCCACTTTAACTAATTAAAGGGACAAGTTCCATTTTGTATTACCATATGAAAATTCCTTATGATCACATGACTCTAATCCAGTTTGCATAATCCCTTAGCCTTGGCATCAGTGTCAAAGAAGCTACTCTGAAGTGTACCGCTATCTCAGTTGTCCCAGCTGTCCCAGCTGTCCCAGCTGTTCCAGCTGTCCCAGCTGCACCCAGCTGTCCCAGCTGCTTATATTAGAGCAGCTGCAGCCTTGTCAATGTCGCGTTCGATATATAGACTGTATAGATAAGCTGGCTCACCGTTCAGAGGGCCAACTATGCTTCCAAAGTAATTGCTTGTTTTCATGATGCAAAAAATTGTAATTTTTTCCGTATATGGTCTTAATAAATGGTTCGCTGTACAGTGATAGGGTACATATTCATTAATTATTTGATGGGATAGAAAAACAATATTTCTGTCTTACATTTTATTATATTCTGCTGCAATGCAATAATGTGAAATGAATACGGAAAAATATTTTTTTCGGTGACATTTAGAATGGATCTACCATTAAGAGTATGTCTCGCCTTTTAACCTGTTGCTTATTTATAGGAGTTATTTAGCAGTAGGTGCTAAATTCTAAGAAATTTACTGTAATTAAATGTTAAATTCAGTGTTTAAACGTAATCGAGTAAAAGAATCATAGAACTTTATAGGTGATAGAACGGAAAATTCATGTAAGTTTTAGTACTAAAGTGTTAGATTCATAGAAGGTTATAATTGATGTTTGAGAGTTCAAACATCAGTTAATAACCTATTTTCTTTTGGAAACACTGTACGCAAATTAATTTTTGGATGAATACAAGCGTTTTAGAAAATTTCTTATGAACAGATTGTCTGACGAATGGCAGTCACATATTTATATCACATTTCTTTTTAAGAGATTTAACTAATGGAGCTCACATACCTACGAGTACATATATACCATTTCTTTTCTAGAGATCAAAGGTAACATTAGAGAATAAGACCATGGCTTGTGGCACCGGAACTGGCCTTGCAGCTTCACTCATCAGTATCAACTTCCTAGGTCCCCAGATCGATAATAAATTATCGACGATTGGGAGACGAATAAAGGGAAGTCTCCCTCGTAAAGAAGTCGCCTGAATACTTTTGGCAGGTTGCCGATGACCATCGCGCCTGTCATTTAGTCTTTCTATATATTAGAAATTTTCTTCTCAACTTATCTAGAGAACATCCATTGATACCATGAGGTAAATTCCCCTTCGAGACGACCATGCAATAATTTTTTAACATTAAATCTTTTCGCAGCAACTTAGAGGAAATAATTAATCTGACATTAAGTATAAGTGTTTTGCTACGTTAAAAATTGACGAACATTTTTTTAGTTTTTATCTCGCGAAAGAGTCTTACCGTAGCCAGATTAATCCTGTACTAGCTTTAGTTCAAAAATGACTTCCAGTTATTTATAGTGAATCAATTTTTACTTCTAGTTTTAACATTTAATTTTTATTTTGTTTGCATCATCTTATCCTGAAAAAATGTTGAAATTTGAGTATCTCTCCGAAAATATGGAGCCACGCATAGGAGTTTCGCAGTCCTCTACAGTCATTTCGAAACCTTTTTTTCACCGAAGTCTCTGTTCACAAAACTTTAGCGCAAGCCACGCTTTCTCATACTCTCACGTCTCACAATTTACTTGGGAAACGTTGGAAGCGCTAGGAGAAAATTCCAGAATTTGTCCTCGTCAGTGAAATGAAAGAAAACTCGTGTTTTGATCATGCATGTTTGGAGCTGCTTTTCTTGTGGGTGCTGCCAAGTCTAACAAAATTTTTATTTATGAACTATGTTGGTTTGAGACTGTTTTTCTTCTCAGTGAAGTCAAATCAAAACGACTGTCAAGTTAGGGAGATTCTAAATCTCAAGGCAGGAAAATGAGGTCAGACAATTTGGAGTACGATTGTGTTGTCTTCAGTGAGCAAGGTAATAAAAAATTGTCATTCAAGCTAGCTGGATGTAGTTGAAGAAGTATCATCTGAACAATATAGATTCAAAAGTTTCAAAAAATATTCAGGAAGCCAAACGCTGAAATTTAGAAAAAACTTTCATAGTTTAGAGTTATTTGCTGGATAGATGTGAGAACCTAGCTGACTGCTACCTAAAATCTGTTTCATTTGGACCTCAATTTACAGAGGAAGCAATTTTTTCGTATGCATATTTTCATATACATTTCATATGTTTCCCAGAATTCTGTTCATATTCCGAAATCAAAGTTAATTTTTTTCATTTAATCTATTATATTATGTATTAGATTTCTTTATATCTACTCATACATTACCAATATTTATGTATTTTTGTGTTTGTTCTATGCTTCAGCCGAAACGAAGAGAAATAGTGATGATTTGTGTTCTGGTGATCGCAGAAGAATTATATTACATGAGCCTTAAGGGCTCTGAGTGTCATTTTCATAAAATTAGATGAAATAATTTACATGATATTAGTCTGTTAGATGTCTTCTTGAAAGTTTCTTCTACAAAGTAAAGTTGTGCATTGCACCTGCAGAAAATTGTAAAATTACAATGAATTTTAATGCATTTTTAAAGGACGAGAGAAATATGAAGTTCTTATCTGCATAATGCAAAACAAAACATAAATTTTCCTCCACAGGAGGTCCATGCGTAGAGGTTCAAAGTCATTGTGAGAATATGAGAGACTCATTCAGAATTTCACAATGGCACCCGAAAGTAAGTTCTGTCGTACTCCCAACTCTTCAGGGAAGCATGAGATTACAAAAGTGTCGTTTGTTAGTGTACGGATCACTCCAGTAAGCCAATAATACTGGCAAAAAGGCATCGGATCGCTGCACCATAAGACACTGTTGCTTTCATGTTTTTCTTGCTCCTCTAATGGTTCACACGTGGCTTGGTAAATATAAATTAAACATTTCTTTCACAGAAGAAGACCTATCGCGAAAGGGGATGTAAGAGCGATCGTTCCACCCAACATCGTTGTTGTTACTTGAAAATAATAATGGGGATTAGAAAATCGTTCTTTCATATAAATGAAGCAGTAAATTAATGCGAATAAACTTAAAGCTATAGATTAATGTTGTAGTTAGAAATGAGAGGTTCAAGATTTAGTGTTTCTGTGACTAGCGAGGACTTTATTTTGAAGAATTTAATGAAGAATTCAATGTTTTGCAAGTATATCAGTAACAAAATTCATTCAATGACGTTGAGGAAAAAAGTGACTAAGGCAAAAGGATTTCAAGCAATTCACACACTTCTAAAGCCTCTACGCAATGCACAATGAATAAATGCGTGTCTTATGAGGTCCTGCTCTTGGCAACGTCAACAACGAAAGTCTATGCAAATGTTATTTTTAATACGTTTTCTTAAAGGCATTTTCCAGCGCTTACTATGTTTTATATACGATTTTTCAATTTCATAAGACTCTTCATGAACTTATTTACGAAGATTAATCAAACTTTGCCAATATTTACGCTGACGGCAATTACTGCTGCACTTCATGCACCACCGCTGGGGCTGCTGAAAAATCTAGGAAAACGACATCAATGCTAAATTTATGTATATTGTAGTTATTTTTTGAAAGATTGACTGCTGGTTTGGAATGCACCTTATAGAATAGAATAAGGCAATAGGAACGAGCCGTTTGGCCCATTCTTGGTTCAATACCGAAGTCCCATGCCGTATACCGAAGTCCCATGCCGTATACCGAAGTCCCATGCCGTATACCGAAGTCCCATGCCGTATACCGAAGTCCCATGCCGTGTTGGTCGCTCTCAGTGTTGGTACTCCTGCGGAATGAAAACTATAATAAATAAGGAGTTCCAATACAGAATGTTTGAAATATCATCTCGGGTATTTAATTTATTCGTATTTAATTTACTGTGCGTAGATACGGTCGTCGTACTGAAGGTGTTATCACGTATTTATTACTTGAAAGCGTTTGTAATGCTAACGCATTAGTGAAAGGGAAAAAATAATGATACTGTGCAGAATAGTATAAAACAACAGGCGTAATACATCACTAATAATGTCAATAACTGTAAAAATGGTAATAACAATAATAATAATTTTAGGTATAATAATAATATTGACAATGGTAACAATCTTAATATCAAGGATGGCAATAACTACAAATGCCTAAACGTCTCATAATAATAATTATTGATTAAAATAGTGACATATTGTATCCTAGCCACGGCACTGAATTTCTAAACGCTAAGATGCCAGCCTAAAGGAAAGCCTGGACATAAGTGTTTGCTAATTACACTATGTACAGGTATAAATTATTGTACTTTTCATAAGTGCAGACTAATTGTGCAGTACACAGGCATAATTATAGAGAGCGACTGTTTCCGCATTCATATTTCTTTATTAACGAGACCTCCCAGACGTTGGCCATTTTTTCTGTTGCAATATACAAGGTAGGGAGCTGCAGACAGACGCAGTCTTTTTCAAATACACAACTCAGACAAGATTAAACCACTCAGAATTTAAAGTGGAAGTTTGATGAATTGAGACAGTCTTTCTAATAGCTACTCAGCGCTAGGTTTCGGAACAACTGGCGCTCCTTAACTTCATATTGTTATGGCACTTTGAAACTGCTTGATTTTTTTGAAGAGTTTTATATCATCACTAGAATGTTCGAGAGTTATTGTAACGTGTGAATGATGTTTATTGAGGCCTGCTTAATACAATAAATTAATTCATACTTGAAAAACTCCTGTTGGTTGAGCGGATTGCCCACGATATTTGTAGTTAATTTTCTAAGGACAAAATCTGTTGTTACTTGAAAACCGAGGAAAGAATTATAATACTGTTTTTAAAAACAGTAAGTCAACCCTTGCTAGTAGATTTATGTTAAGTACCGGCAGTATTTTTTTAGAATCAATAAAGAAAGTTTCAAAGCGACCTGAAACTTGTGTTACTTGCTTCTCTGAATTTTGGTACGAGTCATACCGGTGTACTTTCGAACCAATTTGAGCTAAAATCATTTAGAGTCCTAAAGTGCACTTGTATTTCTTAAGAAGGCAAATCCGTCACGTTAAGTCATCTCTTCTCTTTCTCGAGGCTTCATTACGGCAGTAAGTTGAACTCTGTTTCGTTGCTTTAATTTCTTTACTATTTTTAACTTTGAATTAAGTTTCGAGAAATGTTAAACTTGCTTTAAATAGAGCTGCGACTGCTCCCAATTATAACTTTAGCGGGAAATTTTCTGCTGAGATTGCATTTATGAAAGAACAATTATTTCGAGCAACTTTTGGCAGTCAGTTTGATAGATGAGATAATTTGAGTTCACTTCATTTTGAAGATGGAGCTTCTACTGGCAACCATTTCACTTTATTAATTAATTAAAAAGATAACGAACACATATACAATGTTCCACATTGACTGCAATTGAAATTTATAAAAAATATACCGAAATTTGTCTTCAAGTTACGAATAAGTCAAAAGCTTTTTGACTTGCCTTTTGTGCTAAAAATTCTGACATTTTCAGAAGAACAAAAATTATTCTCGTTTCTGGACATTCAACCTGAACAATAAAAACACTAGGTAATTACAGGTTATTGAAAATTTGCCTCTATTTCCTTATGGCAGAAGAGATAAAAACGATCTGGGCGAATAGAACAATGGAGAATTATTCATTTTTTAAGCGTTTTGTATCACTCACACATTTTGTTTTGATTTAGTGATAAATAATAAATGTTTAGATGTTCATTGACATTGATTCATGTTTGATCAAATAAGTTAAAGAGAAAGCCATTAAGTTTAATAAATTTAAATGCCATAGAAGAAAACTTTATCATATGCGCCATAGTTCTAGGCAATAAAATAGTGGGTATTTTTTTGGGGAGAGCCTGTACATAAATATGTATTAATCTTGTCCTATTTCGGAGACACACAATTCAGTATATGAACATCTTGGGAAAAGAGTCCTGTAATATGAATTTCCCTATTTGAAAATAATATTACAGCTTCCTTACGAGCATTGGCTTGATTTTAACGACACACAGGGAGCATTTTCATTACTTATAGTATCCCAAAAATCCTAGAGCATAGTTTCGCTGTTTGCTATTCCTATTGATTTTTTTCCGTAGCGATTCGAAGCTTTGATGAAGAGTTTGCTATCTGTACGTTCAAATACAGATGCAATTTTTTTAAGTTTGGCCTGCACTTTCTTGATTAATCAGGGATGCATGGACAAAAAACACCCTGCAAGTTCGTATAACAATATATTTAAAACAGTTTTTCTGTTTCAAAGAAGCTTGCATCATTTTAACTAATCTTTACTTAACTTTCATCGCAGTTCGTTTGTTCGCTTTGATCTCACTCCATCAATTATTATTTCTACATCTATGATTTCAAAGACAGTTGCTTGGCCTTTTTTGTGATGCTCTTTCAGCATTCTATTCTCCGTTCTCACGCAGATCATTTTAACATATAACGACCGTGCTAAGAAAATATACAGAAGTTTATTCCTGTATATATTTTAGGTGCTGCTCGTTAGTCTCCGCTTCCATGTTTTGACTTGAAAATTTTGCTTTGGGTCACAAAGCCTGCAACATTTCACCGATGCTATGAGCGAGATGAAAATGTTCTGAGCATCGGTGCGAGCAACGTTTCTAAATTCGAAACAAGTTTTAGAACAACTGTCCACTCCAACTCTTGTAGAAGTAAATAAAATAACTTGCGTGTCTTGTAATGTTTATTATTGTCTTCTATTGTTCGCCAGAATTTTGAAGTGAATACAGATTAGTAAAAATTAACATTAACATTCCCATGTGCTGATTAATAGCACGATTATCCGCTTCAGCACAGAAGTAAAAATGCCTCATTAATGTTTTTTTGTTGAAACGTATGTTATTTTCTGAAGAATCCTCCCCTACCTTTACAACTGAAGTTCATTATTGAGGGCTAAATTTCAGACTGAAGTGCATGAAGACATAATTCACAGGTCAACTTCATGTCTTGCTCGGTCTCGACAAAGCCTTCGAGAACACTTTTCTTCAAGCAATATAACTTCTCAACTATTTTTTGTATCCGAACTTTGCCTCATTGCGTGGGAAGAAAGGTTATGCCCGCCATTGTTTCGAATGTTCAGCCTCAAGTCGGAATAAAACTTTTTGCGGCAACTGCTAAACTTTCCGAAACTTTATTTAAAAACGAGCCTTCGGCGCTCTTCTGTGGAGCTGTAAAGCTTCTTGAACCACGGGCTCACACCGACGCAAAAATATTTTTTTGTAGTGTATTCTGGTAATAACATAGTACTCCATTTCAATTGACATATTTTTCAATCTTGTTTCTAAAAACTTCTACAATTCAGTTAAAATAAACAATTTTTGCACGCTCACTTGAATCGTCAGCGAGTAACTCAATTTTTAAAATTTCTTCCGACAAATACCGACAGATTTTCATATCTGCCTATGGAATGACCAATATGAAGACACTTAGATATTTTTCAGATATTTCTTAGATATTTTTCAGCTAGACTTAAGAAAAGTGGAGTGGTTACTCGTTGAGGAAAACAATGGTCAGTCTAATATATGAATGTAATCCTGAGAAGTTTATTTTCCACGATATTTTGCAAAACAGAATTCGATGAAATGATGTAGCATTTTCTCCTTTCTCTTTTGAATGACGAAACCATTTAGATTTTTTAAAAGGAAGAGTTTTACCTGCCAGTTCTCATTAAGAAGATCGTATTCTCCTTTTTCCTTTTTCTTACAAGAATGTTTATTCCCGCTAGTCCGTCAGTAAAACGATTGAAAGTTTTATTGACAAGCATTCCAGAATTTGAATTTGCAACGGAATGTTTGGGTTGGATTTTTAACTACGCCAAAATTTAGCTCGAGTTGAATGTGCTTCAAATTCCAGCACCCCATACAAATTTTTTTTCGATTCGTTGAAAAATATTTTACGGATGTGTGTTTTTCGCCCGTGTTCCTTATGAATGGCTGATTCAAAGTTGTTAGTATCGGTTCATTTGAATGATTTGAATTAGTAAGTTCATTACATTCAAGAAAAGTTTCACTTATGTCGCAAGTGAAATCGAACTCCACAGCAGTAACATGATTTTATAGCCTGTTGAATTTACGCACATAAAAGAAAGCCAGGTTCACCTTTTTAACATTGACAAATGACTCAAATTTATTAACCTTCCCCACAGGTGCGAGCCGCAGACGATTTTACTCCCAACCAAACTATCAAGAACTGAGCGTAACGGTGAAAATTCCTTGGCCGGTCGCAGTGAAAAGAATTTCACATTTGATCGTACGAGGCTGGAGCAGAGGCAGCTCTGCAAATACTGGAATAAAGTTCCAAGTCCAGTCAGAAATTCCAGGATGGAAAGTCCTGCATAGCAGCGGTCCTCCATTCCAATGGTTCCAAGTCCCACACTCTCTCAGCTCGGAAGATTATTTTGGAATCTGCCGCAGGAATCTTTCGTTCTTCTTTATCAGAAAAATCCACCTGAATTTCAAAATTGTTTTGATCTTTTTAATCAAGTTTTAGCTAGAAGAGTGCTATTGGTATATTGATCAGTTGCTGTACTTTTTGGTAAATACTCGGTACGTGAGAAACCATAAAGGTGAATTTTAGGTGAATACCTAGAATCCGAGTAAACGCGCAAGACTACTGTCTACTTTTTTCAATTTTAATTTTCGAATTAAAAAATAATAATTAAAAATCCATGAAACATTTAAATTGTTCTAAAACTTGAAGAATTTCGTACAACACGAAACAATGGTTCACTTCTGGTGTTCAAAATAATTCAGATATCTGGGGTGATAGCATTTACAGAGTTCACCCCTGAAATATACGCCATCAAAAACTCGATGTCTCGCACACTCATTGAAGATTGAGCTATTCTGTAACTATAAGTGGTCACATAGTCTAAAGACCAAACTTCGAAATGATAGTTTGTACATGGTAGATATAGATGTGCTCGTCAAAGTATAACACGCTTTTGTGTGAATTTGTTTTTTGTGAATACGGAAGTATAATGTATTTCAGTAGATGCTTTTGAAACAAAATCTAAATTGAAATCGTAGTTTATGAATGGTGTTACTAGAAACACTAAAATACAAATTATTTAGTTCGTTATAATTAAAAAGTAGATGCATTGCTGTTCTTAGCTGCTACATTATTGAAATTGTACGATGACAATCATATTGTAAGCTATAGGTAGCGTATCATTAAGGCAGATGTAAATATTGAGCTAAAAGAAAAATAAGAAATGGTACCTAATAGTAATGTATTTAGTAGGTGAAAGGCATAGTTATAAAATATTAGTTTTTATAATCCTGTGAGCTGTAACTTAGAGAGTTTAAGTGCTCATAACATTAAAATTTATGAAGACAAAGAAATTTGCAGCTTAATCTGTGTTCGGTGTGATGAATGTTTTTTAGAATATATGTCATTGGACGTAGATTTTTTGTGGGATCGAGAGGGGCAGTGTAGTTGTTCACTTGCTACATTGGGAGTCTAATTTGTTCAAAAGAACAGAAACATTGAGGGTTAGTTTACGTCTGTGGTTGTCAGCAATACGCATTTTAATTCAATCAGCGAACTCGGGAAAAGCGTCGTGGAATTAATAATTTTTTAAAAATCACAGAATATCACTGGACTGGATAAATAGTTAATTCATGTAAATAGGTAATTTTAAGGCGTATTATATCTAGGCTCAGGTGCATCTGTGGATAATAGCATTGCTAAGCGCACTGAATTAAGAAAGTTCGATGATTATTTCATGCTAGAAGTTACCCAGACAGCAACGATATAAGTACTGAATTTGAGCTTCTTTCTCTCTGATTGGCTGTGGTTTTAGACTTATGGTGTCACCTTTGCTTAAAGATGCAAAAAATGAACATTTATACGAGCAGGCATGGAAGTTTTGATGCTTTAGTACCAGAAATTAAAACGAAGGCTTGAAAATACTAAAACAAGGTTGAAAACCCCTAACTAAAGGACTAAACACTAAAACAAAGTCTTACAACTAAAAAAAGACAAGGAAATCATCGAAGAAGGTATGAAAAATCTGAACTGAGGCTTGATATAGAACCATGAAGTAAAGGCTTGATAACTTAGTGAAGGCTTAAAATCTTTTATCAGAGTATTGAAATTCTCAAGAGAAGGCTTGGAAACGAAGAAACAGCAGAAAAACTTTTATAGGAGGATTGAAAACACTAAGTGGAGGTCTAAGCGTCTGAGTTATCACTACGTGAGAGTCTGGCGTCCACGAGTTTTGAGAAGACAAATAAAGAGCTTGTCACCGCCCTCAAATACCTCTGATCTCCATGCTGGACCGTGCTCATGTGTGAAGAATGCGTAGGGAAATATGAACAATAGATTTATGCGTAATGCTTTGTGAACAGTGTTTTTTGAACTCAAGTTTCAAGTAACTGGGAGTTTTACTTTAAAAATGAGACGTGTGTTGTGAATGAACTTTGGGAAAACTTCATTGATATGAAAGTGCTTGCTTGCCATACTATTGAAAATACGTACACCCTTTGATGTATTCACTGAACATTAGATCTATTACCAAAGAACTCTTTAAGAAATCACAGTGAACTTTGAATCATTTCCTGCTTTCTGAACTTGAGATCAAGTTATTCAACGGAGTGTTAAACTAACCGAGACAGACTTCGTCTGTCCGGTAGATATTTTGTTTTGAAAAATCAGTAGAGTCGTCACAATGTTTATTCACCGAGGAGAAAGTTTCGGTGCAGGTGTGAGCCACAAGAAGAGGTCACCGAGGGTGCCCGATATCATCATCAGGGAAGACTATGTTGGATACGAGCCGGTGCCCTGCATCCAGGTCACTCAGGTCAGTGTGATGATTTTAAAATGTAGCTGTTTTACGCAGATTTGTGCAAAAATAACGTGCCATTGATTAATTGAGTTATGCAACTTAATTACATGATGCTGATTAATTGAGTTATACAAAGTAATTAATTGACAATTATTAATTGAGTTATGCAAAGTAATTACACGATATTGATTAATTGAGTTATGCAAAGTAATTACACGATACTGATTAATTGAGTTATACAAAGTAATTACACGACAATGATTAATTGAGTTATACGAAGCAATTACACGATATTGATTAATTGAGTGATGCAAAGTAATTACACGATACTGATTAACTGAGTTATGCAATGTAATTATGCATTATTGATTTATTAAGGTTTGTAACATAATTAGACGGAAGGTGTGCTTCCAAAAAGGTAAGTTATCGAAGCCCATTTCAATTATATTGCATGCTGCATAAAGGTAAGTGAC
>VCRD01006914.1:0-24085 GCA_006783055.1 Trinorchestia longiramus
TAAATCGTGTCTGCAGTTTAACCATAAACCTTAAATCGTGCCTGTAGTTCAACCATAAACCTTAAATCGTGCCTGCAGTTCAATTAATAGAAGTAAGAATTAATAATTGAAAGAATAATTAATGAACAAAATCTTTACGACTCCAAGGAAGAAAGAAAGAAAAATAATTTTCACAGAATAATTTTATTGACTCGGGTTCAACAATCACGGAATATCAATCGTTGTTTGTTACATTGTTCTTGTTAATTAGTAATACGAATCGTGCTTGTTTCATCATATATAAACCAATCGTGTCTGCATTTTAACGGATAAAATTCGATCGTGTCTGCATTTTAACGGATAAAATTCAATCGTGTCTGCATTTTAACGGATAAAATTCCATCGTGTCTGCATTTTTACGGATAAAATTCAATCACGTCTGCATTTTTACGGATAAAATTCAATCACGTCTGCATTTTAACGGATAAAATTTAATCGTGTCTGCATTTTAATGAATAAAATTCAATCGTGTCTGCATTTTAATGGATAAAATTCAATCGTGTCTGCATTTTAACAGATAAAATTCAATCGTGTCTGCATTTTACCATAAAATTTAATCGTGTCTGCATTTTACCATAAAATTCAATCGTGTCTGCATTTTACCGTAAAATTCAATCGTGTCTGCATTTTACCGTAAAATTCAATCCTGTCTGCATTTTACCATAAAATTCAATCGTGTCTGCATTTTACCATAAAATTCAATCGTGTCTGCATTTTACCATAAAATTCAATCGTGTCTGCATTTTACCATAAAATTCAATCGTGTCTGCATTTTACCATAAAATTCAATCGTGTCTGCATTTTACCATAAAATTCAATCATGTCTGCCCTCAAAAATTAAACAGATTTCCATTCCATTTTCTCAGAATCATTCCGCAAAATCGCACCTGCATTACATCAAAAAATAATAATAATTCAAATAGAAATAAACAAGTTAAACAAAACAGAAAATGTTTCAACACAAAATGATACCAGAAAATACTAGACGAACGACCATAAAAATTAATAAAAGACTACAAATAACTGAAATAAATAGCTTTAATTCAACCATTTCAATGCTAGGATCACCTATGCCATGTTTTTCAGGCATTTAAGCTAAAATGTAAAAGTGTAATGAGAGAAAAAACATGAAAAATTAAGTTTTTCATTATGTTTAAATAAACAATGAAAGTCCTGATGACACAAATCCCAGTCCTGATGACGTAAATCCCAGTCCTGATGACGTAAATCCCAGTCCTGATGACGTAAATCCCAGTCCTGATGACGTAAATCCCAGTCCTGATGACGTAAATCCCAGTCCCGATGACGTAAATCCCAGTCCTGATGACGTAAATCCCAGTCCTAACGTAAATCCCAGTCCTGATGACGTAAATCCCAGTCCTGATGACGTAAATCCCACTAAATTGCAGGCACAACTTGGGTATCTTGTATACACAACACATTTTCAATTAAAAGTAAAGAGTTCAGAGAACAAAAGAATAATGATGGTAAAAAGGAAAAAAATAAGGCTAAAAATAAAAAGAATAATGACGGTATATATGAAAAAAATAATGAGGGTAAAAAGGAATAGAGTAATGGTAAAAATAAAAATAATAACGAGGGTAAAAAGGAAAAGAATAACGAGACTAACGAAGAGAGGAAAAATTACGGTAAAGAAGATGAAACTAAAGAGGAGGAAAATTGGACAGATAAACAGGGTAAAACCTAAATCTATATATACGTAAAAAACCATACAAATTTTAAAAAGCACTATTGTTTGCTAGACAATGACAGACGACTGTACATAGAAATAGACGACTGTACGCACAGATAGACGACTGTACACACAGATAGACGACTGTACGCACAGATAAACGACTGTACGCACAGATAAACGACTGTACGCACAGATAAACGACTGTACGCACAGATAAACGACTGTACATAAAAATAGACAACTGTACGCACAGATAAACGACTGTACGCACAGATAAACGACTGTACATAGAAATAGACGACTGTACGCACAGATAGACGACTGTACGCACAGATAAACGACTGTACGCACAGATAAACGACTGTACGCACAGACAGACGACTGTACGCACAGATAGACGACTGTACCAACACTGTAGTACATCACGTACAGTCGCTACACATTCTCCCGGTTTTTCATTTTAAAGACCAATCTAAATGCCGAATCTAGCATTTGTTGTCTATTTTTTTATTATTCGGTCGAAAAATACAAAATGTTTGATCTTTATGATACAAAGAATTTATTGAAAGCTAGAGACGAGATGTGCATAGAATAGTTTAGTTGAATTAAGCAGTAATAATTTGTTATATTCTAACCATCAATTTTGTATCTCTGAACAGTTTTGGTAATAATGATTGCAAACAATCCAGAGACAATCTGCAGCAGCAATACTGCAATTGTCGAGGCAATCTCAAGTAGCAACAATCATCGCATGGCCAGTGGTAGGCCCCAGTAATTATTAGGCAATCACCAGACAGGCAATCACCAGACAGGCAATCACCAGACAGACAATCACCAGACAGACAATCACCAGACAGACAATCACCAGACAGACAAACGACAGACAGACAAACGACAGACAGACTGGTGAGTGAGTTTGCTTGCGAGCGGGAAGACCCGGGTTCGAATCCCGCTGCCGCCATGGTTGACGCGGCTAGAAATACGGCATGGGACTTGGGTAAACAACCGAATAATTATCCAAGTAATTATCCGACCCAAGAATGGGCCAGAAGCTTCGTTCCTATAGCCTCATTCTATTTTATATTCTAGACAAACGACAGACAGACAAACACTAGACAAACACCAGACAATCGTCATCAACGCATAGCAAGAACAGGCTTGTCAACGCACAGGGTGTAGGCTGCCTCTAGCATTATCTAGTATCCTAGTCACCTAGGTCTCCTAGTCACCTAGGTCTCCTAGTCATGTAGTCACCTAGGTCTCCTAGTCATGTAGTCACCTAGGTCTCCTAGTCATGTAGTCACCTAGGTCTCCTAGTCATGTAGTCACCTAGTCATGTAGGAATCTGGTCATCTAGTCATTTAGTCACTTAATCATTTAGGAATCTAGTCATCTAGGTCTCCTAGGTCATCTAGGTCACCTAGTCATCTAGGTCACCTAAGTTACCTAGTCACCTAGGTCTCCTACATGTACGACACAACTCTACTTGTTTGTCGTGTACACCGGCCCCTATACTATTATACTTATATCATCCTTCATATTTCTCAACTCTTTTTGTATTCCAAATAAAAATTCGTCATTTGTTTACCTTTTATACTTTTTGTACAATTTTCCACAACGTCCTCGTATTTTAATTATTACTTTATTTCTACGTACTCGTACACCTACAAGCCCTGGAGGCAACCCACACCCTGTTTTTTACTTATACACTTAAATTTCCCTTAAAAAACTGGGGTGCTATTGAAAAATTAACCAACATTTTAACACAAACAAAAAGAGCATCAAGAAACGAAGGGGTTTCGTATGTATGAACAGATATAAATAAAACTATATGCTCAATATTGACTAGAATAATAACAGAGAACAACTAAATTTAGCAACTAGGGGGATAGAGTAAGTAAAAATCCAGTTTTGTTCCACTCGATGACTTGCAATTCCATGAAAAGTTTAATTAATTTTTTTTCGATAGAGGGATATCAGTCAAACTCTTTTTGAAGAGATTGAACCCCACGCATCCCGGATACAGGGCAAGCATCCCAGATACAGGGCACGCGTCCCGGATACAGGGCACGCGTCGCGTCCCAGATACAGGGCACGCGTCCCAGATACAGGGCACGCGTCCCAGATACAGGGCAAGCATCCCGGATACAGGGCAAGCATCCCGGATACAGGGCAAGCATCCCGGATACAGGGCACGCATCCCGGATACAGGGCAAGCATCCCGGATACAGGGCACGCATCCCGGATACAGGGCAAGCATCCCGGATACAGGGGAAGCATCCCGGATACAGGGACATTAGTTAAGTGATGTTTCACATAATTGTATGAATAAAGTCACAAAATTTAAAAACTACGAAATTCAGCATTTGTAGCTAAAAAAAATGCGCAGTTTAATTGCATTCTTTTTCCATGCACAAAAAATCACGAGACTCGAAATTCTCAAAAACTTCATACAAAACAAAATTTCTGAGGCCTGTTTTCCTAATATGCATGAATGACACAATAAAAAATTAATTAAAGTAAAACATAAGTTATAAATTTCGTTAAGAATGGTACATTAAATCAATATAAAATCCAAAAACAATATCAACATAATTTTAATATTTTTTCATCCTGCCGCTCCATAATAATTAGGCATGCCATAAATATTGTAATATAAACTTAGGACACCATAAACAACGATAACCATAAACAACCATAATCATAAAAGGAAATCACGAGTATTTTCCAGGAAAACTCAAAAATATTAAAAATACGCCAAAATGAAAATTGTAAATTGAATAAATAAAACATGAAATTCGTGCGTTACATTTTTCCCAGATTTAAAAAAAAAATTATGGAACCGAGCTTATTTATAAGAAAAATAATGTTCGATTTCACCATTAAAAACCGCATGATTTTAATAATGAAACAAAATACATAGACTCACTGAAATATATATTTTAAATTAATTAATCATGTAACAAATTCATTAGAAGTAGCATTGATGGCTAAACTATGGCTTTCAATGCTACAAGGTCTAAACGAGGGAAAATAAAAAAGAGGGGAAGAAAGGCCTAAGGGAAAGGTGGAAACATAACAAAGTTAAACCTGTACACCAACAACGCTAAGATACCTAGAGAATAAATAGATAAAGGGAAAAACTGTTAATTGAAATCTAGTTCAGAAATTCGAAATCAATAATACAAACGATGTCCCTGTCTTTAAGTGAGAATGGCTAGTAAATCACTAAATATTTTCGAGTAAAACCTAAGTTTCAACTAACCTAACCGATCACGTGGTTTACTGTCAGTTGACAACCACATAACCAGTAAATAATTCTCTATCTCAAATTTTAAATCGAGCCCGTCGATTAACACGTTGACTCCGAAGTGGTACGTATGTGTACCACTTAGGTTAGGTTCTGTAATTTTTTCAGATCCTTCTAGTGACTATGCGTACAAAGTGAAGTTTTACACCAATCAGGCAATCGGAGGCAACGTGTCAACTGTAACCCAAAAAATCATTTCCAGTCTATCACTTCTCTGCAAGAAGCTCAACTTCAAGAAACTCCATTTCGACCAGCACGGCCGAAGTTCAAAAAGAAATAACCAATAGAAATAAATTTACTCTTTTTCGTCGTCCTGCACTCCGTTTCCAAGATATTGTCTTGCGATTCTAGATGCTAACTGTCTCTCCGTTTGCTTAGGATTATATGACGTGTCATTTTCTATGTCACCGTCGTCATAATCAGGCAGGACGAAGGGTTTCCTTTTAGTGACGGTGGCATGCCGACGCCAGGGTCTGTCCTCGTCAGGGATAAGTTCATTGTATGGGTTAGGGGCTGCCCCAGTCCTGATAGCAGAGCTTCTCGGGTTGTACCTCGTGTGGTCTTCACCAGGGTGTGGGGATACACCGTATCTTTTGCGTAGAGATTCGGGTTCGCGACCAGTATCAGGTGATACACCGTATCTTTTGCGTAGAGATTCGGGTTCGCGACCAGTATCAGGTGATACACCGTATCTTTTGCGTAGAGATTCAGGTTCGCGACCAGTATCAGGCGATACGCCGTATCTTTTGCGTAGAGATTCAGGTTCGCGACCAGTATCAGGCGATACGCCGTATCTTTTGCGTAGAGATTCAGGTTCGCCACCGCGATCTGGGGAAATGCCGTATCTTTGACGGAGAGACTGTCCATATCCTGGCGATGCATTTTCTCGGGAAGAACTCATCCTATCTAATCTGCTAGGCCTACCATACGACCTTTTTGCGTAGGAATTCTCACCCTCCAAGGGAGAGATTGGATCTCGAACAGCACTGGCTCTAGATGTATTGTAGCGGACGGGCGATAAAGAAACGTCATCTGCATCCAAGTAAGAAGACAATCCTGGGGTTGTCATAGTTCTCCCAGAACGACCACTCCCGTAAGTTTTTTTAGGAGCCCGTGATCTAGGAATCCCTATATCATCTTCATGATCACGATCATTATACCGAGGCCTCTCACTGGAACCTAGGCGAGGTTTATATTTTTCGGGGGAATACCGAGAGGTTGTTCTTCCGTACCTAGTGGGTTTGCGTCGACCGCTTTCACGTTCGTCTTTCGATTTCAAGAATCGACTTATTCTATTGCTGAGGTCTGGCTTTTCGTCTCCGTCTTCAGTAGCCCCGTTAGATTTTCTGGACGATAAAGGGTTATCGTAACCAGACTTTTTCTTCGTTGGATAGTATTCTTCTTCTGGATTATCGTTGGGTATTCCCCTATGCATTGCCTGATTTCCCATTTCTCCATTCATAGGGCCTTGAAAAGGCATTCCACGTTGGTAAAAAGGTTCATCTGCGTGGTTCCGTGAGTACCTACTTGTGTAATTAGGGGTGAAGTAATCTGACACCCCCTGCATCCCATAGGTGGCTGGATCACCAATAATTGGATTTTGGTACCCATACTTAGACCTTCCGTACTTCATTTCCAGCTCATCTGGAAGCGTATAAGCGCTAACATTTCTGGAGTACCTGTCTGCAATGGGATCATCAAACCGTCCAAGATTGAAATACCCAGCGTTGACCGCGAATGGATCGGCTATTACATTGGAAATGACATTCGTGGCTCTAGCTTCAAGAGGCTCAGCATTGAATCCCCTTTGGGTCGAAGGACCTTTGTATCTGGACTGCCTGCCCTCTGGATCTGCCGACTGTTGTCGACCGTCTCGGTCTGCAAAGTCTTCCGGCGAGGCCCCTTGCGAATTTTTTGGAGCGTTCCGCTTGGTGGGTGGAGAACACGAAGCTTCTTCGTCTTCTTCATAAATGTTCGAAAAACTAGAATGGTAATCCCGATCCTGACCACCCCTGTCCTTGCTGCTTCGACGAGGAGGATGAGCTTTGGTATAGGACTTCGGTTCAGACAAATCTTCTTCCGACTCCGACCCCACCCCTGATTTGCGGGTATACTTGGAGTACGCAGCAGTGGGTGGGTGGTAGAACTCCTTTTCAGTCGAAAAATTACAGTATTTGTCTAACAGTCGGCCCACAGTGTCTGATCTCTTAACAGGGGCCATGGGCTCAACTTCAGGAATATGGTACGGAACCACAGGCCCATACATTGAATGATCTTCATACCCGTTCGAGTACACGGGCTCGGATACGTACGGAGCTTCTGAGGCATACACAGGCTCCGAGTAAGAAGGCACGTACGCTGTATTGGCAGCGTACCCCGAGTTAGGCACATACGAAGATGGATCAATGGACATCAGCGACGATGGTTCATAGGGGGTGACCGCCATAGGGTTGTAAGGCGCCCCATAGTTGTAGTCGCCGTGTAGACTTGAAACTGAAGACCTTCTTGACGAATCTACAGAAGGTCGACGAGAGCCCCTACGTTCCTGAAGGAGAGCATCTCGAGTCATCAGTTTAGGTTCCGAGGTTGGAAGAAGACACGTGTACTGTAAAGATGGCACAGATCTTCCCATGATGTTGACGCTGCATCGTTCACCCGACTGCAAAAGAGGAAAAATTAAAATGACATCATGAAGTAGGAGAAGGATATACAGCTGTGGTCACGGGAGGAGGGGGACTATGGGGAATAAAATTCAGAAGTTGTAAAATGATTTACGAAGAAGTATAAACGAAATGAAAGATAACCCTCTATGTAAAATAAAATTAAAAGATCAGAAACTTTAGACGAGTTTAGGGAAGTATTGTGTACCTATTTAATAAAAATGGAAATAAAAGTTCAGTGTATACAAAAAACTTACTCAATTACGAAGGAAAATAGAAAATAAATTAGATGAAGAGAGAGTTTTAACATTGTTCCGTAAATTATTTACAGGATAGAAGGAGATTTCTTCAGGAGTCCAGATAAGGAAAAATTGATTAAATGAGATGATGTAAGATGCCACGTGCCACAAGGACGAAGACGCCACAAACAAGTTCTGAGTAATCACTATACAAAGTTTGCAAAATGGAAATTCCCGTAACATAATTCTGTACACATGAATGTGTTCTTGGTCTCATTTTGTAGGTTAACTACTAAATGAAGCTCGGCTGTGACATTTCCGTACCATAGAACACGCATTTTCCAGCTGGTGGCGTCTTCGCCCTTGTGGCACGCAACACCTCACATAATTTGAGTGGTGGAGGTGACTTAGACGATGACATAAGTGTTTTAAGGACAAACTTCTTTGGAAAATAAAATTTAATTTAATAGAAACTGTGAATTGAAAAAACATTTTTGCAATTTTCAGCACGGACAGCAAACGTGAACCTGATTGGTGTTTATTCAGAATTTATTTTGAATTTTAGTGAAACTAAAAAATTATGTTTAGAAAAAAATGAAAATGTGATACCAAAAATTTAACGTGAACTGCGTGTAACTGAACAGTTTATCTTGAGTATGAAATGTATGAAACCCTGAATTCAAATTAAGACTACTACACGTGCGTCGGGTACGGAACTTGCAAGATACACCGGGCTTCCAATCAGAAAATTGAAGAAATAAATGAAATCAATTTTAAAAAAGCCGTTTCCCCCACAACAGATTTACTAAGTAATTAGTTAAATTTAGAAATTAGTCAAATTTAGTAATTAGTTAAATTTAGTAATTAGTTAAATTTAGTAATTAGTTAAATTTAGTACCTAATTGGTTAAATTTAGTAATTGGTTAAATTTAGTAATCAGTTACGTAACTAGTAACGACAATAGTTCTAATATATTTCTGCACAAATGTCCGATATTATGTGAGTATTGAACACAGCAAATACAAACAATACAACTCGAAATGTTAGGTTAGTAACTCCATTCAAGAAATAAATGTTAGTGATGAATGTTTTTACGAATTAAAAAGTATCCCAGAAACTTTAGTTGTTCAAACTTATTAGGCTATAATTGACATCTTATTGGAGCTCTATGTATATTTTACTGCTTACTATACTTAGCTTATTAAATATTGAGATTTNTCAATTTTAAAAAAGCCGTTTCCCCCACAACAGATTTACTAAGTAATTAGTTAAATTTAGAAATTAGTCAAATTTAGTAATTAGTCAAATTTAGTAATTAGTTAAATTTAGTAATTAGTTAAATTTAGTACCTAATTGGTTAAATTTAGTAATTAGTTAAATTTAGTACCTAATTGGTTAAATTTAGTAATTAGTTAAATTTAGTACCTAATTGGTTAAATTTAGTAATTGGTTAAATTTAGTAATCAGTAACGTAACTAGTAACGACAATAGTTTTAATATATTTCTGCACAAATGTCCGATATTATGTGAGTATTGAACACAGCAAATACAAACAATACAACTCGAAATGTTAGGTTAGTAACTCCATTCAAGAAATAAATGTTAGTGATGAATGTTTTTACGAATTAAAAAGTATCCCAGAAACTTTAGTTGTTCAGCCTTATTAGGCTATAATTGACATCTTATTGGAGCTCTATGTATATTTTACTGCTTACTATACTTAGCTTATTAAATATTGAGATTTTTAACCCTTTACAGCCAGAATTATTATTTCACTAGTGTGTATGGCGGTTAAAAATAACGGCTTTTAATATGATGCATTTGAAGGAAGAACTTAAAGCAACAGATTCTCAGACCTAATCAAAAAGTCTACGGATTTAACTCCAGCGGTTAAGAATCTATATACCTTACATTTCAGAGAAGTGAAGGGAATCTCCGAGTGGAACTACCCAGAAAAACCTCTTGTATCCGTTTTCAGCCTGGGAGCTAATTTTCAGAAATCAATAAAACATCCCTGAAGGCGTGGAGCTGCATGGACTCATTTCCGAAGCTCCAATAAAAGTGAAACAAGAAGAAGAAGAAGAATCTATATACCTGAAAGTCTACGGATTTAACTACTAGTATTAAAGGAATATTCCCATTGTAATAACATATGAGAAATTACACACAGAAATACATATATATGTATATGAATTTATTTATTTAAGGAAACACCTGGCGTTTTATTATAAAGTGTTGATAAACCGTTATTCATTCTCTCCTGATCATCTATCACAATATTTTTGTGTTACTGTTTTTATAAGAATAACATGATCTGTCAGTGACAACCGGCATGACGTTCCTATTGGAATTAATTTAATTAGTAGTGAACTTATTTTCCATGTTCCCTGTGAGGAACATCTGGCGATAGAGGGTTAAATATCGACTTCATTAAATACGTATCATTAAATACATATCTAATTAAATATGTATCTGATTAAATATGTATCTGATTAAATATGTATCTCATTAAACAGTACTCTTATTCATAATTCAAATTTAACACTTTAATCCATTTAAGTGCAAACCCAACATTCGAAATTAACAAAAATATTAAAGCTCATCAGGGCCGATGAATTTAATTAAGTAAATAATTAATTAAAAAATAAGTTTAATTAAAAACTACTAGAGCTAAAGAGGGCTAATTGCTACTTAATTAGGCCATGGTTGTAATTCACTACTGGACTCCACAACACAAAATTTAATTCATTTTTACATTGTGTTTAATTCCTCAAACCTTGCATGGGGGTCAGCTGTTGCCCCCCGGCCGTGGTGGGGCGAGGGAGGGAGAGAGTGGGGGGAGAGAGTGGGGAGAGAGAGAGTGNACTCAAAAAGAAATTGTCAAAATAGTTGCTAACTATTTAACATCCATAAGGAAAATTAAAACCATCTGAAATTTCTTAAAAATTACAACATTTCAGAGAAGTGAACGGAATCTCAGAGTGGAACTACCCAGAAAAACCTCTTGTGTCCGTTTTCAGCCTGGGGGCTAATTTTCAGAAATCAATAAAACATCCCTGAAGGCGTGGAGCTGCATGGACTCATTTCCGAAGCTCCAATAAAAGTGAAACAAGAAGAAGAAGAAGATTCCGGGGACTGTTTGGCATGAATGTTATGGCATTCAATGTTCAATATGTGATGGCGATGTGTGTTTAACATGACTGTTGTGGATGCAATGAAAGATTTCTTAGTGCAGGCATAAAATAAGCGACAGTGATGTTGAATAGTCACTCTTTTGCTCTGTGACTAGCTGCTAAGCATACGGTGCTGTTTATAACAAGATGGATCTTCCAGTGATGCCCTCACTTGGTTGGTTCATTTGCATGGAGTGACTCAGGGTGGCCCCAGAGGAATTACTTTAGACGACCCTGCCTCACAGGAGAAAAACTCTGGGAAGCCATCCTGTTGTATGTGTGTGTGTGTGTTATTAGAGGGAATTAGAGGTCGTTACAAAGGCCCCAGCCTAGCACTAGCCCTCAAATCTGAATCTGAGTCATGGAATGGAGCAGCCAACTCTTGTTTGCCATCAGATGTAAGGCATTAAGTGTGAATAGGCATACATGGAGGTGGAATGAGGGGAATACAAGGTTATGTCTGCAGTGTAACAGAGGAGTAGAGGAAACAGTTGAACATCTGGTCTTGGAATGTAGTAAATATGAACATGAGTGAGAGAGCCTCATGGATGTAGTCCATGAGCAGTGTGGAGAAAAAATGTGGAATGCAAGGTGTGTTGTAGAGGACTCTGGTAGGAGATATCTTATTGGGCTGGATGAGGAAGATAACATGACTGTTGTGGATGCAATGAAAGATTTCTTAATGCATGCATGGAATAAGTGACAGTGATGTTGAATAGTCATTTTTTTAATGTGACTACCTGCTAAGCATGTGGGGCTGTTTATGACAAGCTGGATCTTCCAGTGATGCCCTCACTTGGCTGGTTTATTTGCATGGAATGACCTAGGGTGGCCCTAGAGGAATTACTTTAGACAACGCTGGCTCACAAGAGAAAAACTCTGTGATGCCATCCTGTTGTATGTGTGTGTATTAGAGGGAATTGAAGGCCGTTACAAAGGCCCCAGCCAAATGCTGGCCCTCAAATCTAAGTCTAAGTTTGTGTGAAAAATATTTACAAAAACTCAAGTTAACTTATGATAATTGTAGAATTCTGTCACTAGAATGAATAAGCCTTTAAGTATTAAAAAGAACTTTATCGATGCTGTTCGAATTTTACTCCGAGGCGGGCGTGGTGGTTCAGGACAACCTAAGTATGGTGGTATTGGTGGGCCGGGCGGCAACGTCTACATTGAGGCTGAAATAAATGACAGTAAGTTCTTTGCTCGTATGACGAAGGAAAGTACAATGCATCATTCCTTCTAAATACTCCTTCTGTTCCAAAATAGTTGTACTAAAATATTTTTCAAGTTCCAAAAAATTCTTCCTGATGATGGAAAAGGCCAAAATGAACAGAAAGTGAAATTTGTAATTATCAATATAAATTAGTAATTTAAAGAAGTGGTGAAAATGAGAAAATGATCCCCTCTGATATACCATTGTATTATTATTTTAATATCTCTTTTATTTTAGGTTAGAAATTGTTATAAAGGTATAAAGGAGAATATGTAGAATGCAAGATTAAGTATATTTGACATTGCTATCAAAACTTGGAACATGCTTTAAGTCCTCAACTGTTGAAAATAAAAATTTTGATTTTCTGCAAGCTTTACGAGCTTTCTATCTCATCTTTTGCTTGAAAAATAATCTGGGAAGATATAGAAATTAACATAATTGTAATAAACATCATTACTTCAATTTACTTATTGCATTCATCTTGATGTAACTTTAATTGGGACAAATCCTAGCATGCAGATAATATTAATGATGTTTAATGCATTTTGTTCCCCTTTTAACTCTAGGTGAAGGAGAAATGATCAAAGATTTTGTTAGGCAAAGGGTATAATTTTCTGGTGAAAAGATTGAAAAATAAGTGCAAAAACTTGTAAAATTTATTCATACTCCATGAACCAAATGTTCAACCTGTAAAAATTTGTCATCTCTTCTCTCTAAGTTTCTTAGATTAAGGATGCTGTTATTCATCATTTATAAAATTTTGAAATATTTAATCATAAAATTTCTTGTGCTCCTACCTATAATAGTTTGGAAATAATTAGCAGCTTGAATTGATCACAGAGAAGCTGTTTGACCTGCGGTCATTGAGGGAACTGGACCATGTGACTGCCGGCAAGGGTGCAGACAGCAGACAGTTCTACCTGCTGGGTGCACGAGGGAAAGACATCATCATTCCTACTCCTCCGAGTACAGTCTGCACGACAGATGCCGGCATTTTCCTGGGTCAGTCAAACTTCGTATATGAAACGCAACTCTTTTTGACCATCTACTAAGTCAAAG
Organism: Trinorchestia longiramus; assembly: GCA_006783055.1. NCBI lineage: Eukaryota > Metazoa > Arthropoda > Malacostraca > Amphipoda > Talitridae > Trinorchestia > Trinorchestia longiramus. The sequence goes on from VCRD01006914.1 coordinate 13,390, forward strand.
ATTTCATAATTTATTCTGTTACAGTTATGTTTGTGCTTGTTGTGTATCAGTTTCTTCTCATAATACTCATAGATATTGGCATTTACAGAAGGTGCTAATAAAAATAAATTGATTGTGTGAAAAAAATAGCACTACAAGTTCTTTGTTCTGTTTGATTTCTGAAACTTGAAAGTAATAATTTTGCAGAATTCAGCTGTAATTCTTTTCTTATAAACAGACATACAGTACATATGTAAATATCCTGTATTTTTTCACTACTAAGCTATAAATGTTCAATACAAAAGTGCCTCTAAAGAATGTAAGGTAATATTACTTTGCAGGTGAAGTGCTTGAGAAGGGAGACAGGGTGCTGGTTGCCAAGGGAGGAGATGGGGGAAGCCCTACAAATAATTACATTGGACAGAAAGGACAGGTATGAAATGTAGTGCTAGTTTTGACTGGGTACTTGCCTTTCTCACTGGCAAAGTTCCTGTGAATGGCTAATTTGTGTTTAGACTATCACCAGCTTGGTCGACTGGTGAGCGAATCTGTTTGCGAGCGGAAAGACCCGGGTTCGAATCCCGCTGCCGACATGGTTGACGCGGCTAGAAATACGCCATGGGACTTTGGTAAACAACCGAATAATTATTGAAGTAATTATCCGACCCAAAAATGGGCCCGAAGGTTCGTTCCTATAGCTTCATTCTATTCTATAAGCACCTTTGTGATGGGGGAAAATGTTATGGTGACTGAACCTTTGTCTTATGAGCATTGGTTTTATTTTCTTGTAAAGGATAAATGATTTATCTCTGATAGCCAGGTCGTAAAAAGGAGTAGGTTTAATGCTTCTGCCATTATGACAAAACTTCAGAAGCAAGAGAACTGAGAAGCCTTTTTTCTGAAGAGTTAGTTTTTTTTAATGTAACTGCTTTTCTTCAATAGAGGGTGTAGATGCTGTGGTATATTGTCATGCTGTTAAAAATTTAAGAATATTTAATAGATTGCAGACAAATGAAAGATGATCATGGTACTTTTCTTCTAATTGGGGTGCATTAGTTGTTCAGGGATGAAATAAGGGATATATTTTGCATGCATCATAATATATAATGGACATTCTCCTTTGCATCCTGTCTTACAGGGAGAGGGCAGGAGGTGCAATGAAAAACTATGTGAACTCCTTTGATGTAGGGAGGATAAACTTGTGCAAAATTTAAACACAGGTTTTCATTTAGTTTAAACTGCTAAGTAACAAAGAATTCCTCAAATCGTTTTGATAGCAAGAGTATGAAATTATGGAAACGGTATCGATTTAGTTGAGTTGATGCTCTCGAGTTGATGCTTTGCCTGTTTTGACAGCAACACCACGTGAACTTCACTCTCAAGACCGCGTCAGACATTGGACTTGTAGGCTTCCCTAACGCAGGCAAGAGCACCCTCCTGAAGGCCATAGCTCGCTCTCGCTTCAAGCCACGTATTGCACCGCATCCTTGTGAGTTACTCTCAATCAATTTCTGTCCCTGTTACTGCTTTCATCCTGATTTTATGCTCCATCTATATAATCTAATCTGATACCAAGAATGACCGTCGTGTGTTTATATATTTATTTATTTATATATGTTTTGTGTCACTTTCAAAAAAATTAGAGAGATCTAGAGCCTTATATACTCGAGTCCGTATTGTGGATACCGAGTTCGGCGGGGTATTGCCCTATGATTCGTGTACATTGTACCCGAATATGACATGAATTGCAGAGTCAATTGCAGCCGTAGAAAACTAAGTGTCTTAGTTTTCACTAGGAATGTTGCCATTAAAGAAATACTCAATTAAAACGTTTGTCCTTTGTAAATATATATAAAATTAAGTATATTACATTGCGTTCTTATATGTAATTTTATTTAATATTTTTCCAAGAGTATTTGCCATTATTTTTGATGGCACGGGTATTATCACAAAATCTCTGCCGTCATTTTTGACGACTGGGTACACTAGTTTTATTTAATATCTTTCCAGTAGTATTTGCCATCATTTTTGATGGCACGGGTACACTTGCATAATCAATACTAGACAACTCCCGTGGAAATTCCACGATTTAGATATGACTAATTTGTAAGTATTATAAAGATAAATGTATTAAAGATTTACGACGAATTATTGGATTTTATATGAATACTTTTCATTAATATGTACGGAACTTCCATTCTGTATTTCATCTACCGATAACATGGTCCTTATAGTACCTGTTGAAATTACTTGATTTCAAAGTGATAAAATTAAAGATCTATGAAACAAAATACATATTTTAGTTTTACCTGTGGTACTATCATAATTGGAATATTTTTCATTTATATATACAGAACTTCCATTCTGTACCGTATTTGCCGATTACATGACCGTGTAAGAGAAAAAAGCTAGTAACGGAAAAAATGGAGTATTTTATAGTGATCCGGTGCCTTCGGTATCCACAATACAATGCTTGTAATACACGCATACCCGTTCTGATTTCAGGTCAATACTTCTTTTTCAGTAATAGATAGGGAGTAATGGGACGAACACACGCAGTTACAGAGATATGGAGATACATAGTCTATTATATATGTAGATATTGGCCAATGATTCACTCGCCGCCATTCCACTCTTCTGTTTGCTACTAACATACTAATTTTTTGGCTTCTTTTTCTTTTTGGAAAAGAAGAACCACACAACGTTTTTTCAAATTAATCCCACTTCGGCCCGGCAATTTCTCTGGCCAGTATTCATCCTCAACCTCTAATAATATTCTCCCTCCTTTCATTTGCTCATTTGACTCTGTATCCCTTCAATTGTTGGCCCAGTGTTTCTTTATCTTGCAATAGCTCTTTATCTCTCTTCCATCGGAAAGGAATCATACAAATCCACTCTCTTTCCTCTCTTCATGCGTAAATCTGACAGATTGCTAGCCCTTCTTTCCCTCCAGCCCTTAATTCATCAGGTAATAAGAAACTCATTCATTATACACATCACCAACTTGCGAGAGTGTTTTTATTTCAATTCAAGCCACTAAACTCCATTTGATATACCATTATGCGGTCCAGACTTACAAACAACAGCCTGAGCAATTTTTTAATCGTTTTTTTTCCATGTGATGCAGCTACAGTCAACAACACGCTTTACAACTCGCTTCTTAATTTCTCCCACTTCCCGACTCATTTGCCGAGTTGCACGCTTGAACTACTTATTACCAAACTTCACCCTCATTTCTGAACAACTTCACAAACACACCAAATACACAACTCAATATGTAGGCTGAAAGTTTTGTGTCTCTGTCCCTAGTCACGACGCTGTCACCCATGTTAGGATCACTGGAGTACTCTGACCGGCGCACCATCAGCATTGTTGATCTTCCCGGTCTCATAGAGGAGGCCCACGCCAACAGAGGTCTTGGCCACGCTTTTTTGAGGCACGTAGAGCGTACAAAGCTACTGCTGCTCATGGTCGACGTCCATGGCTTCCAGCTCAACCACAAGAGCCCTCGTAGAAATGTTCTCGAAACCCTATTGCTTCTCAACAAGGTGTGATGTCCTTATAAATACTTGCATACGTGGGCCTTGTATTGCATTCATATGACCCTGTTCCAGTCGAAATAATTTTAAAATATATTTTGACCTAAACATAAATTCTTATTTAGGGAAAAAAATTGTCGATGAAATTAAAATGATCCTGATGCTGAATTTTATGAAGGTTACTAGTGACAAGATTGAAAAGCACTTTACCAGGGTACCTTTATAACAAGTCTAACTTTTTAACTGTCTTAAATTACTATGAAGTTCTTGCAGTTTATTTGTGATGTTTGATTGAACAATGCTTCTAAATTAACCCCAAGTTTGAAGCTTCACAGTGAATTCTCTTATTATTATTATTTTCCTAGTAGTGAATTTTCTTACTAATCACCCTCCTTCTCTCCAGGAGCTGGAGTTGTATGACCCTCTACTGATGTACAAGCCGGCTATGCTTCTCGTCAACAAGATGGACACAGAAGGAGCTTCTAAGATTTACGAGAAACTTGTTCACGACATGAGTAACATTAAAGGTTAGTGAGGCTAGTAAACTTCCTGATCGAACGGCGGGAATCAGTTTAAAAAACCCAGTGTATGGGTGTGGGGAGCGAGTTGTGTGGTGCTTGTGTTAATAGTCTGTCATGCACGTATGGTGTAAACACCCCGTGCTGATCACAGTGCCGCCATATTTCATATTTAGCAGTTGCCTATGACTAGATGGACTGCATTCACATGTTAGTAATATTGAGGGGTTAATCGTCTTGGAAAATTTTGTGCGAATATCTTGGATGACATGGGTTATTGAGTTACATGTCTGTACACATGATGCATTATAAAAGTTGAATAGTTCATAGAGTTTGTGGATAATACTTTGAGATATACTATGCGAGCGGCGTGGGAGAATGATATCCTCAGCGTGAGCATTAGGGAACTTCGAGAAGATGTCGTGAGGAGCTTTTTTGCTAAATTATGACTGCCAAATAAACTGCAACGGTATGCATTGGAAGTAAATACAAATGGAAAATCAGAATGAACCAATAAATTTCTTGTAATGTTTGGGTGGGACTAGATCAAGAGTTGTTGAGTTTGATAACTGTTACGTCTAGAAGCCGCTCTGGGGCGTTAGAGTCCCACTTCAACAAGGGTGTACCAAAAGTGCACGTACAGTGGTGACATGGCGGTTGTCTGTCTTTTCGCTCCGAGTGCGAGAATTAAAACCAGAAATATGTGACATGAATAAACCATCACCTGTGTTGAAGCTTCTTCACTTATCTCCTCTCGTAACTTCATTGTGTCGTAGAACAGTACGCACACACTTATTACTTTTCAGATATACTTCCGACATTGCCTGAAGAGATGAGGCCGAAGGAACTGCTGCAGCTGAAGGAGGTCGTGGCTATAAGTGCCAAGAAGAACGAGAAGAGCGTTGAGTATGTGAAAGATCAGGTCCGTGAGTTACTGGACATACACACCGACTCCATCTGTGAAAATACTTTGTCGAAGTACCCAGCCAACACTCAACCTGATGACGACATAGAAATCTTTGCTAGCAAACTTGAAGAGCGCAACGTTAAATTGATATGAATCCTTTATAATAATCATATTATAATTTCAAGATGCAGTCTGTTCAAAATATGTTAGTGCTTGCAATCTTCCCTACGTAATGTGCAAACCATCTTTTGTATGGAAGAATTCATGTTAATGACATTGTGTAGCTAAATAATGTTTCTACATTTTAAACAGGACCATGATAGAAGAAATTATTAATGTTCTTGAATTTTCTTAAATTTACTAATCTGGCTTTTTGATATGTTTAACGATGTGTTAATTTTGCATCTAAGTTCTTAATATTGTCAAAACTGACAACATTTCAAGCTTTTTTACGTTAACTGGGATGTAATCATTCACATAATCTGTGATGCTACGAAGCTCGTCTCACTACAGCTGTTGACTTGTTTTGTGGAATAAACTTAAGACTTATTGTGTTATAATCATCCTTTTGAGCACCATTTTCTTTGGTGAAAGGTGGGATGACCATCCTGCGACTGGTCGCTTTCAAGCCGTCCAGACCAAGGCATCTCAGCGGTGCTAGGATCTCAAGTTCAGATGCTCTGTATACTCAATCTGTTTTATTTGCAACATAATTGTAGGGAATAAATTTGTGTGTATGTGCTGCTAAGAAGCTCCCAAGGCGTCATGTACAGTTGTTTTGAGGAGAGGAGTCGACCGGAGAGTAAAAAGCAGGTTCCATTTTGTTAGTCCAGGCCGCCGTTGCGTGTGAGAGATTGCCGTAACTGCCATTGCCGCATTTTGTATGCTGTCATTTTAAATCTGCTGCTGAGTATAACTTCATCCTAACTACTCAATCTTAAGGAAAAAACAACGTAAGTATCTAGTTGTAATGTAAGAAGTGCGGCGTCAAATTAAATGAAAAATTACTTATTGGATCATTGCACAAGTCGGCGTTTTGGTTTGCCAATATATCCATACAATAGTAAGCCTCGTTCCTCAGTTTATTGCATTGGCAGAGGCAAATACACATGCCGCATCCATTAGGAGGCGTCATATTTCTGTCGTTCTTAACCCTTTCGGTACCATGATGCAAATATCAGAACCTTTTTCAACATATTTAACATCAAATTTAAAAAAAGATGCTTTGTGATGTTTTACGGTCACTGCATTGTCCTGATCAAACTGTAGCTTGCACTGCCCTACCAGCGTTTGCACAGACACACGTGTTGCTCTGCATCTTAATAGGCGAAAAATGACTGCGGCTACCAGAGATGCCGTCAGTACCGAAAGGGTTAAAACAATGTTAAGATTTTTGTTTCTACTGCCGATGAAAGGCAAACGTACAGAAACTTAGGACTCACAGAATAACTCTCAGCACCTTCGCACTTGGTAATCATTGGATAAAATGTCTGCTTAGTTGATCAATAAATTCGTAGGATTCGCAGTTTTTTTTATCAGCAGTTTTGTCATCCAAGTGAGGAGCTCCAGTCATCACTGCTTGATGCTCATAAATTCACTGTCTTGACCACGCTGCATGAAATTCCAGTCTCCATTTCTATTGTAAGTTTTAATCTTCAAAAGCAACGGATCACACGAGCCATGAACGAGCTTGCCGCTATCGGATGCTAACTAGTTTTTGAGTTACTTTTTCAGTAGTACTTTTTTCTTCACTGAAGTTTCTACAGGCAGTGGAAACTGAAAACTAAGTTTCACTTCTGGTGGTTGAACTCTGTTACAGAATTTATTCGTACATACGTGAAATAAAATTAGTTGCGAAATGGTTCTAATAAAGATTATCTGAGATGGACTGAAAAAGATACAATACGCTCAAATCAATTGCAAAGTGACAATACTAATTCGGTATAACTAGACTTTTTCTATCGACAGGTCTGTGATATTATAATGTTCACTCGTTCTATTATCTTTGCAAACAAAAACTGCATTTCCAAAGAAGTTGAAGTGACAGACCGTGACACTTTTATCATATCTGCGCATCACGCGTCTTGACATATATATATATATATATATATATATATATATATATATATATATATATATATATATATATATATATATAAAGTACTCTTCTAAAGTGCTTCACAGTATATCACTAGCAACCTTCATATTTATTATTAAACACCAATGCTGTTACATTTCTTATGAACCAACTTTATTGGAAATATACGTTTTTGTTGTTTGTTTTCTTGTTTTTTCATAAAATCCAGCTACAGGATAATCTTGACTTCAGCGACATTTTTCTTTCATCAGTACTATAGATGTACCGAATGTAAATTTTTTAACATCCGCAGGTGTGGAAACAGATTTTGAATTTCAATATCCGAGGATGCGGATGTTTTGCCTTTTTTATATTGAGTGATGAAAAATGAATTTCAGCCACAGATAATGAATGAAAATAGCTATAATGTCGGAAGGAATAATTTCTTTAATGGATGCAACTAATGAATGAAGTAGTTTAGTAATTTAGTGAGCTCATCAATGAAATTAAGCAACGAAAAATTATTACGAAAATAGCCTAAATTTGCAAGTAATAGTATTGAGTGACTTCATCATCTGTGTTACCAGGATGCAGGACGGGGACCCAACACAAATGCACTCCACCAAACTCTTATTCCAGTCACCACCCATTCAGAAAAAGCTGCTACCTACATTTAATAACTGCGGGTAATTATTGGCAAGATGTGTTTCAAAAACAAAAGTTTCTGTGGTCGCTCTGGCGCTAACCTGGATCTCTTCTCATCATAGATGATGCTAGTTAAACTAAATAGGCGCTCGCTGGCTACACTGCTGGAGGGACAGGCTAGGTATGTCCTAGCAAGTGTAGCGAGGGAAGGATGCGACTGAGCCTTCGAGCGCCACCAAAGGAAAGGATCTTCTGACATCTAAAAGTTTCATTCTTTGATATTTGACAATCATTGGGGTAGATTGTTGAGCTCAGTCTGTCCCTTGCACAAGCACCAATCACGATTCAATTTTATTCCATGCACCATACAAGCACTACAAGAGGTATTTATTAACACAGCATAAAGTTTAGTTGATTGGTTTCCAATTATCAACGAAATGAAAGTAAATATGATCTTTTTACTATAATAATGCATTATTCAAGACCTCCGCATTTGATAGTGCGGATCTGAAAAATCATGCGGATGTGGATGCGGATATCCGAACCACCTCTAATCTCACATATACAATATATGGTCGTCAATAAACTTGAGACTTTCAAGAATTATAGAGAAACTGAATTAAGCATATTTAGCAACAAATACAACTTAAATTTCTAATCTTTTGAGTAACTAATAATAGATCATAAAGATTGATGGTCATCATTTTTTGATAGGCTTTCTGAGCATTATTGCGGGTTTTTAATTTATTATAACTGCAAGGGAGCACAATTAATTCATGCTTATTAACGACACGAGGACATTGAAACTGAAAGGACAAGACGAAAAGGATTTACAGTTGAGGATTTATCATCAGGTCCGACACATCATCTTTATACGGAGAAACTCCTGTTCATCCATGTCTTGAATTCTACGTTAGCAAGTCACCCTATAAGCAAAAAATTGCAATTTAAGATTTGCAGAGAATTTCTCTTCGTCTAAAGTTTCTATGATAAAGTTCCTTTTCCCTTTCTTGCTGTCATCGCGCCTGTGCAGTCCAGTTTTTTATTCAGTAATCTGGTGCTCAAAAGACTCAAGCGAACACGAACTTCCGTTTGCCATATATGAAAATATTTTTTTCAATTGAAAAAAATCCCAGCTATTTGATGGAAAACTATATAATATTATGTGATATTTTTTAATTTGCGTATCGAAAGATAAAATTAAATGTTTTTTCACACAAGTACGGCAGAGTGTAGTTTTCTATTTATTGTTCTTCCAGGTGTACATTAAGAAGAGCAGAAGTTTTCACCTGGTGTTTGAACGCTGGAACGCCAGTCGGTGAGTTGACTTGGAGTGGGATGTCAGTGCGATTCTCCTGAAGGTCCAGTAACAGAACACCTGAGTTCGAGTATTCCTTGTTAATTTTATTTATGTGCACAAAATTGTAGAAATCTTAACTACAATTTGTGAGGAATATGCTTGATAGTAGAAGACCAACTATTGAAATTAACAAATTGTTTAATATAGCAAATATGAATACTATTTACTTTATAATGAATAAATCAACTTCCTGTGTTCCATCGTATCGTGATGAAATCCTGTTGATTACTGCCACACATGGACAGATCATATACAGGACACGCTACCAGAGTGAGGCAGCTGGACTAGAACTAAAGTGTGAAGTTCAAACAGAAATAAAGGGCATTACTTAATAGCATTTACTTTGCCACCGATTTTTTCATTTTGGTGGGTTTTCTTGTTGGTATTTTTTGATCGGGCAAGTAGGAAACTAACTATGTCATCGACCAGCGAGATATTGGTGCTAAATGTTACACTACCTCCGTGATATTATTATATGCTAATAAACGAGCTAGATAAAACTATTATTAGTTATTTTACATGTATAAGATACAAACTGGATGAAAAGCTTCCCAGATACGTACACTGTAGGATGCAAACTGGTTGTGTTAACCGCTTCACAATGCACAATAAAATGGGGTCTACTACTGAAACCTAACTGCTGGGTAGTACTCAAGTAAAGCACCTGTAGGAAGTATTGAAGCTACTAGAGATTAGTGGCATGATGGTTAACATCACCATTATTAGGATGGACAATCAAAGGTCTGGATGGTATCCACTCCACCGCCATCTTTAGCTGTCTTTTAGTCAGTAAAGAGTTTATGTGAGACGTAAAAAAGAGTATACATTTTTCTTGTGTTTATATTTTGCGACAGTTTTGATATTTGTGGTCTTGAATAAAGTACAGGGTGTCTCAAAAAATGTACTCACCCTTTAACCGTTGCTAACATGCTGTCTTCTTTGTGTTGCAGGTGTGAGGTTCGAACCTTTGCGAACATGATTCTTTAATCACATTTAATCATGTTCGCAAAGGTTCGAACCTCACACCTGCAACACAAAGAAGACAGCATGTTAGCAACGGTTAAAGGGTGAGTACATTTTTTTGAGACACCCTGTAGAGGGTAAGCACTTGAAAATGATGGTTGGTTCGCAATTAGTAGTAAGTGATCAGTACTATTCAGTAACTAGGTTTGGATCACTCACGCTAAATATACACCATTCTCACGACGGGGTAGACATTCCATATCTATATCTATTAACACGTTGACTCCGATTGCCTGACTGGTGTAAATCTTCACTTTGTACGCATAATCACTAGAAGGATCTGAAAAAATTACATAACCTAACCTAAGTGGTACACATACGTACCACTTCGGAGTCAACGTGTTATCCACTTACTTGATAGTGAATGGAATTTTGGATTTGAATAAATTCATTTATTTCCTGTTGACACAAATTTGTTGCAATTTCTATGTGAATAAATGAGGAGTTCATTGTTTGGTGGTCATCCAATTCAGAGGCAGAAACTTGTTGAGGTTAGGTAGCAGTGGGACGTCTCTTGGATGCCTTTTTCTGCCCCACACACTGCCACCTCTGTTACATCCTGTTACCCTGTGCCCTGTTACCCTGCACCCTGTTACCCTGCACCCTGTTACCCTGCACCCTGTTACCCTGCACCCTGTTACCCTGCAC
>VCRD01006915.1:2514-20461 GCA_006783055.1 Trinorchestia longiramus
ACATAGAAAGATCGACATACGCTGTCTATTTTATATGTAAATGTAGACTAGTAGACCCACACGTGAAAATTCCCGTGTTTCTTAATGAATTTTTTGTTTGATTTGCCAGTGGCCCGGGCTTTGCGAAGGAGTTTCCACATTGAACGATGTGCCTTTGGTATCCACAATACAATGCTTACAATACATGTATACCCATTCCATTGAGAAGTCAATACTTAGCCTAAGATTATATACCAAAAACTGTCGTGTATATTTTTATAAATATGTCTTTTGTTTCTCCTCACTGTTAGGGCAGCGAAATTTATTTCAAACTATCCATTACTAAGGAGCTCAAATAAAGTGTTTATCTTAACCTAAGTATTGATTTCTCAAGGGAACGGGTATACATGTATTGTAAGCATTGTATAGTGGATATTAAAGGCACAGGATTACTATCAAATACGCGATTTTTTTCCGTTATTAGCCTTCTCCCCCTTCAATGTGGAAACTTCTTCGGAAAGTACGCGTTCACTGGCAAGTGAAACAAGGAAATTCATTCAAAAACACGTGACATTTTTCTCGTGTGCGTCTTCTAACTGGACTGCTGTGTCGCCAGAAAATCTGAACGCAGCTTCTGCTGAAAGTGTTAATGAAACTCCTATAGTGGAGAATATTAGTGTCTACAATACTTATAATGTCCGGAAAAGTATCACGCAGAAGATAATAAAGTTAATTCATAATGTCAAAATTTCGTCAAAAAGGCAAAATTTGGTCAAAAAGGCAAAATTTGGTCAAAAAGGCAAAATTTGGTCAAAAAGGCAAAATTTGGTCAAAAAGGCAAAATTTGGTCAAAACGACAACATTTGGTCAAGATGGCAAGATTCGGTCAAAAAGGCAACATTTGATCAAAAACGCAAAATTTAGTCAAAAAGCAAAAAATTGGTACAGTACAGTTCCTGACAACCGGACACCTGACAACAGGACACCTGACAACCAGACACCTGACAACCGGACACCTGACAACCGGACACCTGACAACCAGACACCTGACAACCGGACACCTGACAACCGGACACCTGACAACCGGACACCTGACAACCGGACACCTGACAACTAGACACCTGACAACTAGACACCTGACAACTAGACACCTGACAACAATACCTGACATACAATGAATGTTATTAGCATTGTTTACGTTTTCATTGAAATCGTTTTCAATTTGTTTTCAAATTTTCAGAATTTGTTATGTAATTTCATTTCAATTTCATTTCCGATGAAGTGTGAAACTGGTGAATCCGTTTCTGGAGCAATGAGAAAAAGAAAATGTTTAACTTTAAATGTACGTGAGATTATAGATAAAAAGAAGAATGGCGCAAGCGCAAGTGATTTAATGGAAATGTATAACATTGGAAGATCAACTTTATATGATGTACCTAGTTCAAAAAATACAATTTCTCAACGAGCTCAGTTACAAAACGGCGAAAAAAGCGGCGATAAAAAGCTTTTTCGCCAGCCATCTTCTGTGATCTTCGACGAAAATCTCCACGAGTGTTTTGTCGCAAAGCGCTCCGAAGGCATGGCGGTCTCCGGGGCCATGATTATGACTAAAGCTAAACAACAGAATGAAAGTTTAGAAGTAAACTTATGCTGTAAATTTAACACGTTGACTCCGAAGTGGTACGTATGTGTACCACATAGGTTAGGTTCTGTAATTTTTTCACATCCTTCTAGTGACTATGCGTACAAAGTGAAGTTTTACACCAATCAGGCAATCGGAGTCAACGCGTTAATGTTGGTTGGCTACGATCTTTCAAAGAGCGTTACAGAATAAGGGAGCTAAACATCACTGGAGAGAGGAAATCCGCTGACCCTGAAGCTGCTGCTCAATTTCGAGCGTCTTTTCAATCAATTCCATCGAAACATGGACTTACAGCGGATGAAGTGTATAAAGCTGATGAGACAAGGATCAACTGGAAGTGCTTACCAACAAAAACTTTAGCACATTGTGGCGAAAAACAAGCGACAGGCTTCAAGCATAATAAGAAGCGTTTAACTGTCCTTGTGTGTGGGAACGCATCGGGCAAAGAGAAATTGAAACTTCTAGTGATAGGAAAATCTGCTCGTCCTCAGGCATTTAAAAATGTAATCTACCTACCGATAACTTATAGAAATCAGAAAAATTCATGGATGAGCAAAGACATCTTCAAGGCTTGGTTCTTTAACAGTTTTGTTCCGTCAGTACGCGAGAACTTCGAAAAATGTGGAAAATCAAAAAACACGAAATGTTTGTTGCTTCTTGATAATTATGCAAGTCATCCATCTGAGTCTTAGTTCCAGACTGTGGGAACATTTATGGGTGTGATTTCCCACCAAACGTTACTTCACCTAAACAGCCAAAGGATCAAGGGGTCATAATGAATCTCAAATGTCATTACAAGAGTAAGTTCATGTTGCAGATGATACATAACAATGTCAAGCCAGTAGAATTTCAACGAACCTTTACTATCAAAGATGCAGTTTATTTGCTTTAAGAAGCTTGGGAAGCTGTAAAAGTCACAAGTGTTTGTGGAGCATGGCATCGTTTATGGCCTCAGCAAGATAGCGAAAATGAAGTTGAAATGAACGAAATTCCCCAGACTTCAAATTCCGTGGTAATAGAGCTAGGAATTCTTTCACTGAAAGAAATACGCAGACTTGCTTTAGATGATGCTCCTTTACATAACCTAGATGATTATGACAAAGCTGGATTGAAGCAGACCCGAATGACAACCAACCGGATTTCACAGATCATCAAACCGAAGCGAATCTTTGTAATGATGAAGATAATTCATGCTGTCCCAGCAGAGAAGAAGACAAATATGTTGAAGAAATTACCTGGGAATCTGTTGAGAAAGAAATTGAATACGTGATCCAATTCATGGAGAGGAAACCTATTTTTGACAGTGAAGATTCTATGCCAGCACGACGGCTACAACAATGACTTGCATCCAAAAAGTTCGAAGAAATAAAACGGGAAGAAATGAGCAAGAAGATACAGGAGGTAATGAACGATAATACAGGTGAATAATAACAAATAACGGGACATTACGTACAATAAATTGAAGCCGAAATTTGTTACAATCGTAGAAAAATTAATTTGACATGCTTCATTCCTTGGTTTAGCCTCACCACAAACAATGTTTCGTTTTTGAATGAGAACACGCAATTCTTGCAAGTGTTCCTATGTTTGTAAGTTCCTACAAAAATTACCTGCAATAAAGTAATTTACGTTTCAATAAATCTTTAATTTTCCTATCTTCATGCGGATGACTTGACAACCGGCATAACTTGACTTCCGGACGTGTATGAGTTCGGTTGTTAGGAACTCTACTGTGATAAGGGCAACAATTGTTCAAGGAGACAACAAATGGTCAAGAAGGCAACAATCGGTCATAATGGTAACAATCGGTCGAAAAAGCAGCATCGTAAAGATTTTGGAGGGAAAAGAGAAGGCAAGAGTTGGAGCGCCACACCCACCGAACAACTGGATTTCCACCGTCACGAGTATCTGGTGTACCCATGCTATTCCTACGGGCGCGTCTCGTCATGCTGGGGCTGTGCTAGGCGCGCATTGCGCTGCTGGTTGCGGATGTGACCTTCACCTCTCTTGGTCTAATATGGTGTTGTAAAGGTCTAGTAAATGGTGTAGTAAAGGTTTAGTAAGTGGTGTAGCAAAGGTCTAGTAAATGGTGTAGTAAAGGTTTAGTAAATGGTGTAGTAAAGATATAGTAAATGGTGTAGTAAAGGTTTAGTAAATAGTTTTTTAAAGGTTCAATAAATTGTGTAGTAAAGGTGACGGCGATCAGGACAGGCTCTTGGACCAGTGCTGCGAGCACTGGTCCGACTGCCGACCGCGACACGCTGAGGTGACGGGGGTCGAGACAAGCTCTCGGACCAGTGCTGCGAACACTGGTCGTAACACCTCTCACTGCTGAAGCAGCGTTCCGGGTTAGAACCAGCGGAGTGAACCAGTGCTCGCAGGGCCTTTTTTGGATCTTATTTCGCAAAACATCTCTAATCTGCGTACGTCAAGAGCACTATAAGGAGACAAGGCTGTCGGTCGACGAAAAAATCTTGGACAGGATTTTGCACCTAGTGCTTGGCGCCAATGTTTATAAGGGTGTGTGTTGTCATGGCACTAGCTTTCAAGCCCGTGATCAGGCATAGCCATGAGAGACAAGGTTCAAAGCGACATAGTGACGGTATGGTGATACTGGAAAGACAGCCAGCCACTGCATGTAGTTTTTGTGGGTTGAAGATGGCTCTGCACCACAAGCCGTTGATAGTTATAACTAATTTGAGCAGTAGAGGCTGTTATTTTCCGCTAATTTGAGTAGTAATGGCTGTTATTTTCTACTAATTTGAGTTGTAGAGGCTGTTATTTTCCGCTAATTTGAGTAGTAAAGGCTGTTATTTTCCGCTAATTTGAGTAGTGACGACATATTTGTTCAATTGCATGGAAATGCCGTTATTTTCCTTTGAATATAGGAAACGCCGTTATTTTCCTTTGAATGAAGGGAAGGCCGTTATTTTCCTTTGAATATAGGAAAAAGCGTAATTTTGCTTCCAACTGAAATAGTAAATCTCATTGATCAAAAGTAGTATCCGTTGGCGTTGTTGCCTTAGTGACAAAATGTTGCAATTATGACCAAATGTTGCAATTATGACCAAATGTTGCAATTATGACCACATGTTGCAATTATGACCAAATGTTGCAATTATGACCAAATGTTGCAATTATGACCAAATGTTGCAATTATGACCAAATGTTGCAATTTTAACAAAATGTTGTGATTTTGACAAAATGTTGTGATTTTGACAAAATGTTGTGATTTTGACAAAATGTGATTTTGACAAAATGTGATTTTGACAAAATGTTGTGATTTTGACCAAATGTTGCGATTATGACAAAATGTTGCAATTATAGCCAACTCTCCAGTTCCATTAGAAATTCCATGATTTAGATTTGACTATTTTGAAACCTCATGTACACTTGCAGAATTATTATTCTTTCTTCTTTGCCGTATCGAGACATGATGGAAAAGCAAAGCTTTGAAATCGAACTAGAAATTTAGTTATCCAGTTCATGTGTATTTAGGATACGAAGTTAACACGTTTGTTGCGATTGCCTGATTGGTGTAAAACTTCACTTTGTACGCATAGTCACTAGAAGGATCTGAAAAAATTACAGAACCTTACCTAAGTGACCCACCGGTGGGTCGCATCGCAACAAACGTGTTAACACGTTGCCTCCGATTGCCTGGCCGGTGTAAATCTTCACTTTGTACATATTATTACTAGAAGGCACTATAAAATTTACAGAACCTAAGTGGCCCACATACGTACCACTTCGGAGTCAACGTGTTAATTTACCATAAAACCACGTTTTTTCGACTCAAACCAGTTTTAACAACCTAGCGTTCTTGGTTTTTATTTTATTAGGAACTGAAAAGAATACGTTAATTCCAGGACATCCTGTACATGCATACCCGTTCTGATAGTAGTTCAATAATTTTTCTTCAGCAATAGATAGGAGGTAATGGAACGAACACTTACATATATAGAGAGAGATGGTGATCCACACACTATCATATATATCTACATATATACATATATGTAGATATGTATATTTTTTGGCATCTTCGCCCCATAAATGGTTTTTGGTCAATATATATAATATATGAAACATACGCTCCTAATATTAAAAAAAATTATCCCAGTGTAAAATTGTATTGTGTATTCTTGTTTTAACTAATACTGTACTTGCTAAATACTTTTCAATCCATGAAAAAGTATTAAAATGTCGGATAATTATCTGTGCAATACAAGAACAAACAGCACCAACAAAATTATAGAAAATAAATCACGAATTTAGCAAGAAAATTTTAAATTAAAAATTTGAAGAAAAAACACGGTGACGTTAGGGAAAACCGAATAGCTTTATGAATTTAAATTCAAAAAAGCATACGAGAACAGTAAAAAAAACAAATAGATGAAACATGTGACATTTTGTCATAACGGGCCATGAAACCATAAACGCCATGAAACCATAAGAGCCATAAAATAGCACAAGCCATAAAATTGTATCAGCCATAAAAGCGGCTATTGAAGCGCCGTAATGTTATGGCTGTCGCTGTCTTTGAAAGCCTTATTCCTCGAATGCCACTTATGGGGCGCCGTAAATTAGGGGAGATTAGGAGATGCGAAAACCGAGATTAGATTTCTCCATTTCCGTCTCTAATTTTGAGTCATGCATAATAATTGCCCTTTTAAAATATTATGGAAGAACATATACATTATGGAAGACTGTATATATTATGGAAGAACGTGTACATTATGGAAGACCGAATATATTATTTAACACGTTGCCTCCGATTGCCTGATTGGTGTAAAACTTCACTTTGTACGCATAGTCACTAGAAGGATCTGAAAAAATTACAGAACCTAACCTCAGTGGTCCACATACGTACCACTTCGGAGTCAACGTGTTAAGAATACATATATTATGGAAAACCATGGTTATCATGGAAGACTGTATACATTATGGAAGAACAAATATTATGGTAGAATGTATTCACCAGACAGAGGACACATACAACACGCAGGAATATACAGACTACACACACACTCACACACACACACACACACACACACACACACACACACACACACACACACACACACACAGCACCAGCAACACACACACAGATACACACACACACACACACACACACACAGACACACACACACAGAAACACCCACACACACACACACACACACACACACACACACACAGCACCAGCAACACACACACACAGACACACACACAGCACCACACAAACGTTTCCTCCAAACAGGATGTCGGTTTTTCCGTCATTGGTTTGTACGCCCAGGTGCACCTGTACCTATATACATATATCATATATATCACGTATGACCCATCACACATCATTCACCTATACACAGGGTGTCCCCAAAATATGTACCATTTTGCATCTTTCCCATTACCAGTAGTATTCAAACTACAGCCTTTTAAAAATGTATACATTTTATGGGACACCCTGTATGTATCAACTTTTCAAAATGTATACATTTTAATGGGACACTCTGTAGTTACATTATATATATATATATATATATAATATATATATAGATAGTTATTAACATTAGACATACCTATACAAACGCTTTTTTTAACGTAAATAGTAAAATGCACGATACATATATAGAGTATAACCCATGAACTTATTATATATTTTATATTAATGGAAATAATAACTTTTATTCCCTGTTTTGAAAATTTCTTTATTAATTTCTATTTTTCAGCACTATTTGCCTGCAAGGTCAAGGGTGAAATATTTTTCAAATATTCTTCACTGCGAAAATAACCCGAAACCGCAGCAATAACAGCCTATGGTGGTTATTTAACACGTTGACTCCGAAGTGGTATGTATGTGGGCCACTTAGGTTAGGTTCTGTAATTTTTCAGATCATTCTAGTAACTATGCGTACAAAGCGAATATTTACACCAATCAGGCAATCGGAGGCAACGTGTTAAAGGGCTACCTATATGTATCCACCAATCACTAAGCTCCATCAAGTTAAATAACCAATCACGAAGCTCCATCAAGCTAAATAACTAATCACAAAGCTCCAACAAGCTAAATCACTAATCACAAAGCTCCATCAAGTTAAATAACCAATCACAAAGTTCCATCAAGCTAAATAACCAATCACAAAGCTCCATCAAGCTAAATAACCAATCACAAAGCTCCATCAAGCTAAATAACCAATCACAAAGCTCCACCAAGCTAAATAACCAAACACAAAGCTCCATCAAGCAAAACAACCAATCACAAAACTCCATCAAGCTAAATAACCAATCATGAAGCTCCATCAAGCTAAATAAATAATCATGAAGCTCCATCAACCTAAATAACCAATCACAAAACTCCATCAAGTTAAATAACCAATCACAAAGTTCCATCAAGCTAAATAACCAATCACAAAGCTCCATCAAGCTAAATAACCAATCACAAAGCTCCATCAAGCTAAATAACCAATCACAAAGCTCCATCAAGCTAAATAACCAAACACAAAGCTCCATCAAGCAAAATAACCAATCACAAAACTCCATCAAGCTAAATAACCAATCATGAAGCTCCATCAAGCTAAATAACCAATCATGAAGCTCCATCAACCTAAATAACCAATCACAAAACTCCATCAACCTAAATAACCAATCACAAAACTCCATCAACCTAAATAACCAATTACAAAACTCCATCAAGTTAAATAACCAAACACAAAGCTTTCCAAAATTCCAAAAAAGCCGGAATCTGTTTTAGGGAAATTTCTTATCGTCGCTAACTATCAAGAGGAAAACACACACCCAAAAAGCATGTCATTTCTAAGAATGGGGAATTGGAGTCATTCCCGAACAGCTCTGGTATAACATGGAACGGGAACACACTCGGAGCGACGCGCGACACGTCACCGCAGCAATTACAGAGACACTGTCCGGGCTGAGCTGGTGCAATGTTGTGATTGGTGGATGAGACGGTGCGGTTCCCCAGTACATGTCCTCTTAATAATAAAGGCAGGATATCCTCTATGTACTTTATGACGTAATTTTGCAAGGTGCATTATTATTTACTGGGGTGTTCAAGTATTTATTATGTTGTTGTTGAGAGGTATTTACCGGGGGGGATATTTATTGCGGTGTATTATTGTTTTCTGGGGTTGAAGAATATTTACTGTGGTGGGGCAATATTTACCTGGGTGTGACAATATTTACCGGGGTGTAGAGATATTTACTGCGTTGTTGAGAGGTATTTACCGGGTGGTGCGATGTTTATTGCGGTGCATTATGATTTATGGGGGTAGAACGATATTTACTGGGATGTAGAGGTATTTACCGTGGTACATTATTATTTCTGGGAAGGAACATTATTTACTGTGGTGGGGCGACATTTACTGCGTTGTTGCGAGGTATTTTCTGTGGTGTAACGATATTTACTGTGTCGTAGTGGTATTTACAGTAGTGTGCCGATATTTACTGTGTCGTAGAGGTATTTACAGTAGTGTGCCGATATTTACTGTGTCGTAGTGAGTGTGGCTATATGTGCTCTCTCTCTCTCTACGTGGTTACAGCATAAATATGTAATAATTACGAGCATTAATTGAATTCTTACAAGGTGAATGTATCACATACACCTTGTACGTTAGTTGAATCCAATCAATTTTTCATAAGGAGAGAGAGACGTCGCAAATTAGAGGAATCCAAACCCCCTGACATGAATACTATATTATGCATTAGTGAGGCCAACACAAGAAAGGTACAAACACAATTAATAAGCTTAACATCTACTGGAAAAACACATCAAAAAACACGTAAATTTATTGTGAATCAAAGTAGTCTTATCTCCTCAAATCGACCAATTCCACTCACAATAATTATTTAAACCACACAATGCCGAGTGGTTGCGGAATTGAAACACTGTTTCATCTAACAACACGGCCTAAGTACACGCGGACACGACAAAATTCACTGAAAAAGCACTCCAATCCTACCACTTAACCTCACTCTTAATTTTGACCAACGATACTCCTGATTTAATAATCACTGCAGTTTCATAAACCAATTCACTAACAAAATTATCATTATTGGGTATTCAGTTCGAAGAATTTCACTGCACGGACACACACACTACCCGCACACACGCTCAGCAGCCCTACACGCCGCGCAGCACACCCTATTGTTTACACTATGCATGTGCAGGCCTATCCCGCTGATTTCTAACCTCCACTGGTTTAAAGGGCACAAGATAAAGTTGCATCAATTGATATTTCCACTTAGTTCCTGTTGTCGACATTCCGAAGTGATCACGTAGACATTAAATCCAAGTTGGTGCTGAAACCCCGAGCATCTCCGAATTAATTGCTGGTGAAACTTTCCTGTTTATGTGAACTTTTCCAAGTTTCCAATTACTCCTAGAAGTTGAAGTAGTAGTAGATAAAGATGTCCCGATAGATTCCGACAGCTTAAGTTAGATTCTGATCCTGATCCTGATCGATCCTATAGACCCCGTAGATCCCGTAGATCCTGTAGTTCCCGCAGTTCCCGTAGTTCCCTTCCTAAATTGAAAAAAGTCCTCCGTAAGTGTATGCCTTGATAGAGGAGCCCTACTACGCTTATGCCTTGATAGAGCTGCCCTATTACGTTTATTTCTGTTTCCTAACCCAGAAGTAGTCTTACCTCCCACCGATGCTTCTATCTTTTGCTTGTTGTTGCCTCTACGTCGCTCGCTCCCCCAGCTTGTAGACGCCCCTGAAGAATCGTTGTCGCTCCTAACACTGTCGCTCACACTTATGACGCCTTGCTAGATTGACCTCTTTGGTTTCCTGACTGCTGCTTATATAATCCGTTGGTGTTTCTAGAAACACGCCTCCTGACTTTCAGCCCCTCCTTTCGCCTTTGGTCTTGCTTTGATATGTGCTGTGTACATTTTGACCGTTAGTTTCTTCAATGCTTTTCCCGTTTTCGAGGCTCTCGTAGGACATATTTCCTCTGCTGGGCGTTCAGAACTACTTACATCGCATGATAGCGTGCTGTGATGTTTGTATTTTTGCACGCGTCGACGGCTGGCTTTAATGGGTCTGAGGCCCAACAGCTCGAAGTCATCGCGTACCCGTTCACCTTCACACATCCTTATAACACATCACACACATCCTTACACATTAACACATCATTCTACATCACTATACCTCATCACTACTATCACCATATCTCTACTACCATTACAAGGTATTTACAGTAGTGTGACGATATTTACTGTGTTGAAGCGGTATTTACCGTGGTGTAACGATATTTACCGATAACATGGCCGTGTAGGAGAAGAATGCTAATAACAGAAAAAATTGAGTATTTTATAGTGATCCGGCGCCTTTGGTATCCACAATACAGTTAACCCTCGATAAGACGGACCTCGGTAATCCGGATATCGGATAAGACGGACGTCGTAGTTAATACGTCGTAGTTAATATTGTAATTTCTTTTACCCCACAGGCTAAATATTTTAAAGTATACAGCAGTATAGTGCATACAGTATAATGTATTATGTATTTAGGCTTTATTAAGGTGATTATTTGTGCATATATAGGCATATATATAGGCATATCGGTTATTCCGGACAATCGACTAATCCGGACCACCCTTCCCCCCTAGAAGTCCGTCTTATCGAGGGTTGACTGTACAATGCTTGTAATATATGCATGCCCGTTCTGATTTCAGTTCAATCATTTTTCTTCAGTAATAGATAGGGAGTAATGGGACAGACACACACAGATACAGAGAGAGAGTGATGGAGATGCACTGTCTATTATAAAGGGTGGCCCATAAGTTACTGACCCTTTTAAAACGCTATAACTATAAAACTAGGAATGGTAGAGAGATAAGGTTACGTTATATTGAAGAGAGGATTTTAAAGTTTTTCTTGGCGTATTTATACTACCAACAGTTAACACTTACCCTTGTTAACTAGTTTTATAGTTATAGCGGTTTTAAGAGAATCAGTAACTTCTGGGTCACCTTGTATGCGTAGAAGATGTTTCTTTCACTCAAAGATCATTTTGTGGAAGCAAGAGTGTCCAAGATGAAGTCACAATTATTTTGAATTGTAATGAAAGTGATGGATATGGTAATTTTGATAATGATGTTGCAGAATCTGACTTTCATGGTGGATCGAAGAAATTAAAATGAACCAAGTATAAATCTATACAAATAGAATTGAAGTTTTCTGTAATGTTTCCCATCATACGATCTTTCGCTTCTGAATTCCATACTTTTAATTTTTTATGTAGTTTCATAAATTATTTCATTTTGCTCCTCATATTTCAGACATATTTCTGAAAGTGAGCTTACAAAGATTGAAGAGGAATCATCATTTTTTATTGAAGTACAAGACCCTAGACAAACAACAAGCAAACAAACAAAAATGTTCATTTCCAATAAAATTGTTTCATAAGACATAAAGTTGGTAAATCAGCTTATACCTCACTAGTGTGTATGCCCGTTCAAAATAACGGGTTTTAATATCTTGAAGGATGAACTGAAAGCAACAGATTCTCCGCCCTGATCACAAAGTCTACGGATTTAATTCCGGCGGTTAAGAATATATTTACCTGAAAGTCTATGGATTTAACTACCGATATTTAAGGGAGATTCCCATTGTTATAACATACAAGGAATTACGCACAAAAAATACATAAATTTATTGTAGGAGACACCTATCGTTTTATTATATAGTGTTGATAGCAACTCCAAGGCAGAGCAGAGCAAGCAAACATAATCTTCAACGCCAGTGGTCGTCTGTTCAAGATGATATGTCGGTGACTCCTCCATATTTACAAGATGTTCAATATTTATCGTTACAACTATTCTATTTATGTTTGAATATAATCTAAACTTTAACCAGATGCTTTTTACCAAATACTTTTTACCAGATAAGGGCTAAAGATCTAAATAGTAGAATAACAATTGTAGAGTTGCATAAGTCAGGAAAGTCACCAATGGACATTGCCAAGTCACTAAATGTGAACAGAATGCTGGTTTGGAGAACACTTAAGCGATTCAAAGAGACTGGGAAGGTAACTAATAGACCAGGGCAAGGTCGCCCTCGAACAGCTCGAACATTAAAATTGGTAAAATCCACCAGGGAGAAGCTGAGGAGCTGAGGAGGAATGGGCAAAAATCCCCCAAACAATCATTCGTGACTCATGTCACGCATTCTCCAAACTTTTGCAGCAGGTTATGGACGCTGATGGAAAGTAAATTTAATAAAATATAGATATTTGGAAATATTATTGTTTAAATAACATTTTTATTTTAGTTGATTTGTATAATTTGATTCTATTAATAAATGTGGGTAAAAAAAGTTGTAACGATAATTATTGAACCTGATTTGCCTTGTTGGAATGAAGTTCTTCCTCATGAGCAATATTTCAAGCATTTCCTCTCGGATAATTTCCGAGATTTAGTATTTAGAGAAAGAAATTTATATTCAACTCAAAATGATATCAACAAACCTTTGAAAGGTGCCAAAAAAGAAATGGAACAATGGCTTGGATTGGTATGTTAATTCTCCATTAGCAAACTTGCAAGCACAAACATGCGTTAGTGTAGGTTTGAATAGTGTTTCCTAACCTGCGGGTCGCGACCCTATTTTTAATAATTTATGAATTCGCCTGATATATACATTTGTGTGTTTGTGTTTTACGGAATAGCGTTCCATTATAAACGAGTTTTCGAAGTACAAAGGCACCGATATTGTCAAACAATACAAATAATCAATGAAAGGAGTTGACCTTACAGATCAACGCATTGCACTCTACAAATATAGGGTGTCCCTAAAGTCTCTCATAAAGTCTCTTATAAAGTCTCTTATCAAAGTTTCTCATACAGTCTTATAAAAGTCTCTCATAAAGTCTTATAAAAATCTCTCATAAAGTCTCATCAAATTCTCTCATAAAGTCATATAAAAGTCCCTCATAAAGTCTGAACAGCACCTCTTTCACAAACAGGATCCCTGAAACACAAATGCAAAATGCAATTAAAAACTTTCATCAACACTGAATGCAATAAAACAAATCTGAATAAAATATTTTATCAATTGCATTTGTAATAAATTTTTGAAATGATAAAGAGACTTTATGGACACCCTGACCATCTGAAAACGAAGAAGTTCTACATGACGCTTGTATTCCACATAATGGATATGGCCGTGGTGAACTCTTAGCTCCTGTACATATATACGTAATGCCTCAAACCTCAATTTAGAGAAGAAGGATATTCTGCCATTAGCTGCTTTCAAAGTCCTAATCACCAATTCCATTATATAATAATACAGACTTTGTTGCTTGCTTGGTCCGTGTCTCTGTGACGCTCTTAAGGATTTAGATAGGAGGAAATTCCACTATATAATAATACAGAGTTTGTTGCTTGCTTGGTCCGTGTCTCTGTGACGCTCTTAAGGATTTAGATAGGAGGGGATTCCACTACATAATGATACAGAGTTTGTTGCTTGCTTGGTCCGTGTCTCTGTGACGCTCTTAAGGATTTAGATAGGAGGAAATTCTACTATATAATGATACAGAGTTTGTTGCTTGCTTGGTCCGTGTCTCTGTGACGCTCTTAAGGATTTAGATAGGAGGGGATTCCACTACATAATAATACAGAGTTTGTTGCTTGCTTGGTCCGTCTCTCTGTGACGCTCTTAAGGATTTAGATAGGAGGAAATCCGGTAGGGTATACATGTATTGTAAGCATTGTATTGTGGATACCAAAGGCACATCCTTCAATGTGGAAACTCCTTCTCAAAGCCCGCGTCCACTGGCAAATCAAACGAAAAATTCACTAAAAAACCCGGAAATTTTCACGCGTGGGTCCACTAGTGATCTAATGATAATGAGAGCAGGTAAGCTTGGCTATATAAGGAATAGAAACAGACCTTTTTTTTGTTTGAATTTGACATTTACCAAGGATTGATGCAAATAGAAATCGCTGCAAGAGAGCAAACTGCAGTGGAAGAACCAACGTTGTGCGTAAAAATTGCAAGGCTAATCTGTGCTTAAGCAAGAAGTCTAACTGCTTTGAGTCTTAACACGAGTAATGTAACATCACCCGTGTTTTTGTTTATTGATTGAATGCAAATAATAATTCTTATACCTTGTTTCGTCCCAAGTAGATGTATATCTCATAATTTTATTGTCAGAGGATATATTTTTATTGCAAGTACTTATTGTAATAATGCCTTCTTGATTTTGGCATTCATTCAAGATAAATACAGTATTTCTAATTTCTTCTGTGTATCAATCTATGCACCTCTACACACTGACGTGAAAAATTTGTAACTTATAAATATTTTATACAATATACTTAAAACGCTTGATTTCAACACCTGTACTCATTATTTATTTCCCCTCAAACATAATAAACCCAAAATATAATTTTATTTACTGCTATTAGTTAATTCAAGGCATAGAGGATTGGGTAGAAAAATACTTTTTGATACATACGAACTTTTTTACAGCTTCCACGCTTTATTTAAAAATAGATTCATAATCAGCATTAAACCTTCACCCCATGCACCCACCAATCGGCTGTCTGCTTGTATACAAGCGCTTCTAGAAAGTGCTCCTGGTGATAAATTAATATATTCCATGAGGACATGTGAGTATTTTATCTTCTAAGTATCAATAATAAGTAAAATAACTATCCCAGTTGATCATCCTCTGTCTTTTTATCAATTAAAAACAGAGAAGTTTGTTAGCGCATTCATTCATCGAAAACCTTTACGGTGCGCTAGAGAATCTAGTGCAAGCAAGCACGAACTGAATTTGCAAGTAGTTTGAATAACTTTTCTTATTGATGATTGTGCATGAAGTATATATAATAGTTCATCTCATCACTTTTGCGTATACATATTCAATTCTTAGACATTTTTTATATTAATGATGACGCGCGCTGAGTCATTCAGGTATATCATAAAAAAATTGCCACAAAATGGTAAGTTATAAAACAGAATCATTGTGTTCTTTAAAATAGCAATTATGTTTATTTGCTTCTAAAAATATGGCAAATTAAAATTTTAGATTTGGCTTACTTTTTGCATTAATATTAACTAACAAGTTATTTATATCGAACCCCCAATTACAAAACTTTAGCTATTATGAGATAAAATATATCTCATTTCAAAGTACACAATACGGTACATGTGTAATTAATTTTATTTTTACTCCTGTATAGAATTTGCGATCATAGTTCATATGATGTAGAAGTTATTAATAACCTGAACAGCGCAAAAAACATCTGCACCACCTAATCTGTATTTCTATTGCTTTTGAAAAACTATAAGAGCATTATGAATCATCGGGAACTAAATTGTTTGAATATATTATTTCTCTCAATAAGCTAAACGAAAAATAGAGTATTCTGCCAAGAAATAAAATCGATTCGTGAAGATGGAAGCAAGGAATCCTATTTTATTTAATTATAGACTTTTACCAAAAATTCAGCTCATGAAAAGATTTATTTTTATATCATGTCTTCAATAATAGCGCACCCATAATTTCCCCTCGCATTTAGAATCTACGTAAATACACGGATGGCATGATAAGGCGTAGCAATACGCTCACACGCTGTCTGACAGGCCTCTCCCATGCGCGAAAGTGAACATTTTAGTGACTATTAGTTCAGAAAACCTTCCAATTTCACACAAACACAATGTCGTGGCAAACGTACATAGATGAACAACTTATGGGCTCCGGCCTCGTAGAAAAGGCAATAATTGCTGGACACGATGGCACATTATGGGCAAAGAGCGAAAATATTTCCGTAAGTTCAAGTTTGTGTTGCCGGTACCAAACCTCTGCGTGAGCTGTCATAGGCTTCTGTTGATGACTAATCTTACGTTAATATTAACCCAGCTTTTATGGGGGTTTATTTAATGAATTTAAGGCCTAGCAATTATCATACACAGTAATTGGGGAATTGTGTGCGTGTCTGTCCTACACTTTCACTGTCTATCTGTTTCAACCTTGACCTACCTCTTTTATGACTCATACTACTTTTAAGTTCAATCTTGCCTGCAATATTAATATTATATCTGTAAAGGTATACGTTAATTTCATATTATATATGACACGTGATTGCTTAATGAAAATTTGTTTAAATTTATTTAATGAAACCAACTATTTTTAAATACTTTCCATTGATTATTTATTAACGCAGCTGTGATGTTAGTGATTAATGATCGTTATTGTGTAGACTATTTGATATTTATTAGGTTATTTATTAGTTGTTTGCTACGTTACTGCCATTCTCTATAATTGTGATTTCATAATTCCTTGACTTGGTTTCTTATTGAAATATTTGAAAAAGATGAAAAAATTTCTTACTATGTATTGAAATATGAGGAATTTTCTCAGATGTAAAAAGAATGAAGTTATTTGAAAATGAAAAAAATAGGAAAAATTTTATTGAACATGATTTGTTGATGAGTCAGAAGATTGCATCATTTTTGAATGTAATGAATTAGTTGATGCTGTGCAACATATTATAAATAAAAGTATTTTATTAAATGCAAAGAAATGGAAGAGCTGCTTGCTGGCTAAATGAAGCTCTTCATTTTATTAGAATTCGAATGTAAATTTCAATATGTATTCATTAGTTGTCATTAACTATTATTATTTAAGCGTGATGCCTTCATGCCTCAAAAAACAATACGAATATAAATTTCAGTATCAGATTCTACTGTGTGTGTGTGTGTGTGTTTACAATATATAGAAAGTTTCATATTAAATATGGTATCAATACCTGTAAAAAAAATTTTGATTTAAGCTGGAAAGTCATTTTTTATAGCCATTAACTCAAAATACTGGCATTTTTCCTATTGGAGAATATAATTATAGGAAATATAATAATTTAATGAAATAATAATTTCAGAATTTAATAATTTGGAATAAACTAATGGGTCTTTTGACTCGAGATGTGATTCTTAAAATTAGGTTGAATCTTTTGGATTGTGACTCGTCAATTTGCTCGTGTCATCCAAGTCATGCGAGGCTTTCTTGTCATGAAGTCAAATGTGCCACCTGCTAGAATTTAGTCACTTGTTGCTATTGTTCTAACAGTACATATATATATATAAATTATTATGTATTGTTAAATACACATATGTGTATGTATGTGTATATATAGATTTATATATATCTAAAGGCTATATATTGTTCCCTCAGTAAGTATTTTTGGTTGTTAGTGATGAATTTTTCAGGTGAGTGTACAATTACTTGATGAAAAGTAAAGAAAGTTGTGGTGTTGCTGTACAGAACTGTATAGAATATTATTCTTATCATACATGAGAGACTG
>VCRD01006917.1:2864-19387 GCA_006783055.1 Trinorchestia longiramus
TTTATAAAAATCTCTACTTCTAAGTATAGAATGCAATGTAAAAGCAAGTTTGTGATTTAAGACAATTTTCAGTCTATGGTTAAATCTGGTAATCCAATTTATGGTCTAGCTACACCATTTTCAGCTGATCCCACTTCTATTCAGGAAGTGTGCATTGGATTTGCAGAACAAAGAAAACAGGTTATAAAAGTTCACTGTGTCAATTGAACAGTAAAAGGAAGTTTTTCCAGTAAATATTTGGAGTAATGCAGAGAGAGCTTGTACAGCAAAATTAAGAAACATATGACCAATGATGAGCAATAGAAAATCTCAACATAACAGGTGAATTTTTAATACAGAAGGTGAGGTAGATTTGAAGATTAGTTAAGAAATACTCAGTACTAGTTAATACCACAAGTTGTTCTATTAAATCTCAAAATACAAGTCCTAAAATTTGGTTATTTCAGGGATGTACCATAGGTCGTCTCCACGTACGCACATTATACAAAAATTAACACAAATGATATGAAAAATCCTGCACCTAATATTTCTAGAAAAATATAATAAGGTTAAGAAATATATCTAAGTCCTAAACACAGTTAATTCTAGACTTGCTGTAAAAAAAGAACACACTATTCACATTAGGCAGTGTCACTTACGGTGTTATCTCTTAAAAGCTACGTTCAGGTTCACGTCGGTTTGGGCTCTGGGAGTGCTCCTCAGGGGTGAACTTTTTTTAAGAAAGAACCATAGGGACAGTTCTTTCGTACTAAGAATGGTTTTACAAATGACAGCGAATTTTTATAATTAAAAATTTACAAGAATCTCACTTAAAGTTACAAAAACCTAATCATAAAAATACAGGAAATTTAATGTAAAAAGTACGATTTAATTTGTACGTGATTAATTAATACGCATAACTTGAAAATGGAGCATGAGCAGCGATGTGATGCTACATGCCTACTGAAATCCCTATCCAAATACTACTCATGCAGATCTGCCCTTACACAGTTAAGAATTGCACAAGTTCCCAAATTAACCTCGAGCAGGGCACAGGCAGATTTCTTTAAAAAATTTGGTCACTCTGGGGATGTCACCAATGTAAAGTTGTTGCTGTTTGGTGTATTTTAAGCAACCAACTTTAACAAAACCTAATCTATCTGGCCGTGTGACCTTACTCAAGGAGAATAAAAGAACTCATGACAGGAACTCATCTTGGTATTCAAGGAAGTTGGCACGAGAAATAGCTTGGGATCTTCTTGGGATGATTGAGCCAGTCCAGAGCTTCCAGATGATGGTTAGGCCAGTCCAGCTTCAGGGATGAATGGCCAGTCCAGAGCTATAGCGACCGTGGCTTGAGATTTGCACGAGTACAGCGTGTACAGTAGGTGCAGTGAGTGGCTTGTGAGTGTACAACGAGTGCAGTAAGTCTAGTAAGTGGGTATAGTGTAGTATAGTGGGTTCAGTGAGTGGGTGGTAGACGGTCCCCCAAATTCAGGGAATTATAACCTAACGTCACATGTTGATGTTCACGAGTGGCTTCGCTGGGAGAGCTATCTCTCGATAACGAGCGTGAGAATGTTGCCAGAAAAAGTTTTGACTAGAAATACTCTCTGGCTAACGTTGCTTAATATAAATATTATTATTATAATGTGCAATAAATGTGCATGTTTTAATTGGAAAGAGTTGGTAAAAATTACTCGAAGTTTAGTCCTATTTCTATTACTAAAAATGAAGGTTATTTTAATACTTGCAATTTTATAACCTTTAAAGGGGTAGCGGGTCATGCTACATGCTCACCAGGGGACTATAACCTAACGTCACATGTTGATGTTCACGAGTGGCTTTGCTGGGAGAGCTACACTTGATAACGGGCGTGAGAGTGTTGCCAGAAAAAAGTTTTGATTGGAAATACTCTCTGGCTAACGTTGCTTAATATAAATATTATTACAATAATGTGCACTAAATATGCACGTTTTAATTGTAAAGAGTTCGTAAAAAATCATTCGAAGTTTAGTCCTATTTTTATTACTAAAAATGAAGGTTATTTTAATACTTGTAATTTTATAACCTCTAAAGGGGTAGCAGGTCATGCTACAGGTTGGTAGAACTGGAGCCCTCCAAAAAAAGGCTCCAAATAGGCTTCTGACAAGTGTAGCGACACTCAGCCCACCAGCCTGGACTCCAGCAACTGCACTGCAGCTCAGGTTCTTGTCAAAATTTCAGTTTCTCTGTAAAAAGATTCTTAGGTTCTTAGGTACTTGTCAAAGTTTCCACTTTCTCTGCAAGAGGTTCTTAGGTTCTTGTCACAGATTTTAGTCTCTCTGTAAAAATTCACACAACTCATATCAGTATTAGTTCAGGGGAGTGAGGGAGTCTGTAAAGTTTGGTTGTGCTTGGGGAATTTTAAGCAACCAACTTTAACAAAACCTAATCTATCTGCCCGTGTGACCTTACTCAATGAGAATTAAAGAACTCATGACAGGAACTCAGCTTGGTATTCAAGGAAATTGGCACGAGAAATAGCTTGGGATCTTCTTGGAATGATTTAGCCAGTCCAGAGCTTCCAGATGATGGTTAGGCCAGTCCAGCTTCAGGGATGAATTGCCAGTCCAGAGCTATAGCGACCGTGGCTGGAGACTTGCACGAGTACAGCGAGTACAGTAGGTGTAGTAAGTGGCGTATAAGTGTAGGAGTGCAGTAAGTGGCTTGTGAGTGTACAACGAGTGCAGATAGTCTAGTAAGTATAGTGAGTGGGTGGCAGACGGTCCCCCAAATTCTCCACTACGCACAAAACAGATTTAAGATAGCAACAAAAGTCAGTGGTGTGGGATCAGGTATATATAGTAATGCGGACCGGAAACGAGGGTAGGATCCATGAATGTGGCCAACCTGATAGTCCTTTGTTTTTTTGGAACGCTCAGATCTAATTATTTAATATAAATAAAATATATCCCTGGGTTGTCACTAATCTTGTTAAAGAGACTAAAAATAAGGCTAAAATTCTGTAGTAGCCTAATTATTACGACAATCTCTAGCGAGATTAATGAGATAAATATTAACTTATATTTTAACGTGCCATTACAAAGACATGAATGGTACATTGAGTGATACCGTTCTTGCTACAAGTCCGTCCAATTTCCTTTTATTTTTTAGAGATCCTCCAGCCTTCCCACAGTGGACAGGAACTGGGCTAAGACTCTTATGATACGAAGTTGCACTCTAGACGAGTAGTCACCACCACCGAGGACATTCTTTAAATTGAACTGCAGGCCAAGGCATTGAAGCAATCGTTTCAGTGGGTGACGCTGTGCTGAGTAGTTGTCACAGTTCAGAAGAAAATGTTCCACTGTCTCAACCCGTCCACATCGGCAGAAAGGCGACTCCAGCAGCTGAAAACGATGCAAATGAGCTGCTACACCCACATGACCCAGGCGAAGACGGCTGATGGCACAATCAACCCAGCGGCACGGGTGCTCTCTTCTCACTGGGGCTGCTGGGGATTCAGTGTGAATGGCCAAAAACCGGCCCTTACCTGTAGACTCCATTAATTGGAGCCAGTTCTGTCTCCAGTACTCCGAGAAGCTGTTGTAGAGCTGTTTGATTGACTCATCATAGCAAAGGTAAGTCCAAACTGTCTTGTTATTTCCATTACTGAGAACAGATGCTCGATCTGCAGCCTCATTTCCCCTTATGCCGCAGTGTCCCCTTACCCATTGGAAGCATACTTTGGAAACTTGCTGTCTTTGAGATGCCAACTTCTGGATATCATACACAATGTGGCGGTAGTTAGCGTTCCAGATATTTTTTAACAGGTGAAGTGCTGACTGAGAGTCTGATAGAATAACAATGTCTTTGTTATGTAGAGCAGGGGGTTTGTTGGCAAAAGTCAAGGCTTGGTGAATCCAAACATTTCTGCCCCCAATATTGTATGAGCTGCATTTAGCTTCCAACCCCCTGCTTGTGCCAATGAAGGCACAAACAGTGCTGCTGCTGTGGAACCTGATGACAGCTTTGAGCCATCAGTGAAAATTTGTGTGAATCCACTATATTTTGCATTCAAGTCCTCTTGCATAATAGCTTCATTTGCTGCTTCTTGCTCATGGTATGATGTTCTACATGGAGCATCGACTAAGATGAAATTTGGAAAGTTACTCCAAGGTGGCACAGGGGACAGGGTTCCTGTTCGAACTCTACGTGGGATCAGTGCTTTCATTGAGACTAAGACTTGTCTTGATTGGATCTCAAATACTGTTTGTTGCCCTCTCCTTGCTAGTTCCAGCTGCTTCAGGGTATAGCCATGGTTTCCTCTATTCATGAGACAGATATACCAGCGAGCTGTCAGCAATTGGAGCCACAGCTCCAGTGGGGGTATCCTTGACTCCACCTCCAGGGACAAAACTAGGCTGGTTTTTCTCACTCCCAATATGTTGTGTAATGCCGTATTTTGAACTACAGCAAGTTTTTTGAGGCTGCTTGACCGTAGCATTCCCTAGGCAGGCCATCCGTACTCTAGCTTGCTTCTTATAAATGCTATATATGTTGAATGTTTTAATGTTCCACCTTGAATGTGTTCGACTTTAGTATGTTTAAGGTTAATGGGTAACGCTGTGATGAATACTCTTGTAACAGAATGCGTTTAGAGTCAGCTAGTGGTAGAGAACCATTGTCTCAGCGCGTTCTCTGGTTCCGGCCCCATTCTTGTGCCTGCCGTTGCCTTGTAAACATTGGTGTCTGTACTATATCCAAACTGTGTTCACTGAAATAAACTTGGTTAGCGTAATCACGCTCCTGTGATTTTTCTAACCTTCTAACAAAGGTTATGGGCCCAGAACACGCTCCAAATATAAATCTTCAATGAACACAGTAAGTCTCGAAACAAACTGTGGTGACTACAAGGAAGCGTAGAAGTTTGTTGACTTAACACAGTACAGCAAGTGTGAAGAACATGGCAGACTCTAACAGTGGTAAAAGTTGCATGAAACCACTCAACGAGAGAAATTATCAAACGTGGAAGATACATATGAGGATGTGTCTTGTGAAGGATAGACTGTGGGATATAGTTCAAGGCACTGAAACTGTATCCCCAACGGCAGATGAGGCAGCTCAGAGGAAGTTTGAATCTCGCCGAGATTTAGCCTTGGCAACAATTGTCCTGGGAGTAGATCAAAGTCAACTCTACTTGTTGCGGGATCTGACTGACCCTGTTGAAGTTTGGAGGAAACTTCAGAACACATTCCGGAAGAAATCTTGGGCACACAAATTCAGGCTGAAGAAAAAGCTGTTCAACATGAAGTTGGAGAATGGTCAAAATCTGCAAGATCATCTAAAAGTGTTTGTTGAACTCCTTGAGGAGCTGGCCATCATTGGTGATGCTATAGTAGAAGAAGAGCGCGTGATCATCCTGCTATCATCACTACCAGATAGGTTTTCTACTCTGGTAACTGCTATTGAAGCCAATGAAAAGATACCAGCGTGGGAAGTTGTAACTGAGCGTCTCCTAAATGAAGAAAGAAGACATCAAGGCGGCCCTGGTACTTCAGACTCCAGTGAAGGATTGCTAGTGAGTTTCAAAAGAAACAAAAAGCTCATTAAGTGTTTTGAATGTGGTAAAGAAGGCCACATTAAGAGACAGTGTAGAGTCTATGAAGAAAGACTGAGAAAATAAAATAGAACATTCTAAGCAAACAAAGCAGTAGATGCACGAAGCTCATCTACAGGTGAAACTATTATGTTTACTAGTGCTTTTCCTATAGGTAATGTTGACTGTGATTCTTGGATAGTTGACTCAGGTGCTACTCAACACATGTGCAACAAGGAAAGTCAATTTTCATCTTACTCTGATCTATCTTCTCCTGTAAGAGTTGAAATTGGTGATGGGAGAGCTTTGAAGGGTGTTGGAGTTTTAGATGTGCGTCTTAAAATAACACTACCTAATATGCAGGTAAAGAATTGTGTTGTAAAAAATGTGTTGTTTGTGCCAGAGCTAGCTTGCAATTTGATTTCTGGTTCCCAGAATGCAGAATGTGGTAAGGAAACACATTTCAATAAATGTACATGTGAGATTGTAGATGAAAATAATGAATTGATAGTTGCTGGTCATAAGGTAGGAAGACTTTATAGACTAGATTGTTCCTATCATGTAGCTGCAAAATGCTCGAGTGTCTCCTCGGATGACCTGTTGTGGCACAAGGGATTTTGTCATCTAGGATTTGATAATCTTAAGAAACTGAAGTCTCTTGATCTTGTTAGAGGTTTTGATTGTTCTCTAGGAAATAAGAATATTTTTTGTGAAAATTGTTGTGATGGCAAGAGCCATAGTCTTCCTTTTTCTAGAGTGGATCTAAAGGATACAGGCTGTATGATTTTAATGCCAAAAGGATCTTGCTGAGTAGAGATGTGGTATTTAATGAATCTCAGTTTGTCATTTGAGAAGGAGCCTTCAAAAGAAATTGAGTGTGTTCCTTGCTCCTTCCCTCAAGAAGAAAAACATGAGGATTCAGGAGGAGAGTTGGAGCTCCGTCGTTCAACTAGGAACAGAGCTGCTCCTGATAGATTTGGAGAATGGGTGTGCTTTGCACAAGATAAATTTGATGTTCCTAGAGCGGTCTGCTTATACTAAGGCCTTGTTGTCTAGAGTTGGCATGGATAAAGCAAATTCTGTTGCTACTCCTGTAGATATTAATGCAGACCTTGTCACAACTTCAGATGAAGTTGAGGATTGTGACAAAGACTTATACCAAAGTGCTGTAGATAGCCTTTTGTGCTAAGGAAATTGATCTCGTGTGTTGTCCTTCAAATGATATGCTTGTTGATATATTTACTAAGGGTCTAAGTGCCGAGAAGTTCTCTAGGTGAGAAGGAAGCTAGGTGTGGTTTTCTTTGAGAAGCACATTCAATGTGAGAAGGAGTGTTGAATGTTTAAATGTTCCACCTTGAATGTGTTCGACTTTAGTATGTTTAAGGTTAATGTGTAACGCTGTGATGAATACTCTTGTAACAGAATACGTTTAGAGTCAGCTAGTGGTAGAGAACCATTGTCTCAGCGCGTTCTCTAGTTTCCGCCCCATTCTTGTGCCTGCTGTTGCCGTGTAAACATTGGTGTCTGTACTATATCCAAACTGTGTTCACTGAAATAAACTTGATTAGCGTAATCAAGCTCCTGTGATTTTTCTAACCTTCTAACAATATACACCCGTCGAAGAAGCAAGCGAGATGCACTCCAGCGTGCCGCTGACAGGGCTCGCAGCACTTGTAACCTTTTCCGAAGGTCCCCTTCTAGATTTCCTATACGAGCTGCAAACGTGAGTCTTGGGGCATCAAAGACAATCCCCAACACCCTCTGGCAAGTTACGTTTCGCACCACTGAATTGTTCAGTCGCAGCATTACATCAGGTATGCTGTGTTTCTTGGTGAAGATTTGTTGTGAACATTTTGCTGGGTTCACTATCAGTTTCTATTTTTTAAACCATGCTGCTAGACTGTCCAAGTACCTTTGAAGGCAGCTCTCACTTCTGTTAGAGAGTCTCCTTTTGAGAGTATGTTGATATCATCGGCATATATGATTAGTTGTACCCCATCGGCAACTGGCAGGTCTGACAGCATGATGTTGAAAAGCAGTGAGCTAATAACTGCTCCCTGTGGGAGTCCCCATGTGATAGGCACACCCTCTGATTGCACAGCCCCCAAACGCACAGAAGCGGTTCGCCCCGTCAAATAGTTTTTGAGCCACTTCACGTAAGTTTTTTCCAACCCTGATGCTATCAGCTTGTAGATAATTCCTTCATGCCATACACTGTCATAAGCACCATCTAAGTCCAAGTATACTGCTACGTATATTTGCTTCCTGGAGAAGGTATTGGCGATGAAGTCTTTAGCAATGAGTAAAGAGTCCATTGTGCTCTTTCCCCTCCGAAATCCCGCTTGCTCCCCAAGCAACAGGTTATTAGTTTCCACCCAATATTCTAATCTTCTCTGGATCATACGTTCCATTTGTTGAATGTTTAAATGTTTCACCTTGAATGTGTTCGACTTTAGTATGCTTAAGGTTAATGTGTAACGCTGTGATGAATACTCCTGTAACAGAATGCGTTTAGAGTCAGCTAGTGGTAGAGAACCATTGTCTCAGCGCGTTCTCTGGTTCCGGCCCCATTCTTGTGCCTGCCGTTGTAAACATTGGTGTCTGTACTGTAACCAAAACTGTGTTCACTGAAATAAACCTGGTTAGCGTAATCACACTCCTGTGATTTTTCTAACCTTCTAACACCATCAGCTTACCAATGCACGAGAACAGGCATATAGGTCTATAGGAGGGAACTTGCTCTGGGTCCTTTCCAGGTTTCAGAATTGGGAGCCATATTCCCCATTTCCATCCTGGAGGGACACACCCAGTATACAGGCTTGTGTTATAAACACATAGCAGTTCCTTTTTCCAATGTAGGGGCAACTTCTGCGAAAATCTATCATACACGCCATCCTGTCCAGGAGCTTTATTTTTAAGTCCTGACAGAGAAATTTCAATTCTTCCATGGTAAGACATGGGACTTCCCTTGACTCTTCTGTCTCAAAGTAGTTGGCATTATTGACCCGAATGCTCTCGTCACTTCCCGTGGTAGCTGTGGTAAGACTATGTCTCCTGAAGTGCTTGGAAAATATCTTTGCTTTTTCTAATGCTGTTGCATGTGGCCCTCCAACTGGATAGTTTGGCATGCTTGCCCTCCCACTGATGCTTCGGATGCACTGCCAGACTGATGCGCTGGGAGTAGAACAAGTGAGAGCACCCACATACTGGGCAAAACTATTTCGTTTTTTGAGTAGGATGGTTCTCTTTGCTACCGCTTCAAGGCGCTTGTATCTTATCAGGTTTTCTTGTGAAGGACAGCGAAAAAGTTCCCCCTTAGCACGTCTGCATTGCATGGGCCAACATGCGTTTGGTCTGTGTGAGCATTCAAGTGTGAGGTCCACTTTGTCCAGTCCGCAGCTCCAAGTTTCCAATGCTGTGCTGCCCCCATGGGATGCCTCACTGGAACAACTCCCAGGGTACAGCACACTGGGAAGTGGTCGCTTCCAAGATCTGGCCCAGTTCTCACTTCACTGGTCCACACCAAGTTATGAGTAGCAAAAATAAGTCCAGTGTTGATGTTGTTCCTACTCTTCTGTCCATGTAGGTGGGGGAATCATTATTCATTATACCTACTGGAAAGGTATCCAGCATCTCTTCCAAGGCTCGACCAGCAGGATTAGTTCGGGATCGTTCATCCCAGAAAGGTGAATGTGCATTTAAGTCCCCAAGAAAAAGGAATGTGTGGTTTAGCTGTTGTAGGTAATGTCTGAGTTCTGAAAGTAAGAAGGGTTGATTAGGATTATACACATTTATGATGTCCATGAGGACTGAGGCTGTGTTCAAGGAAACTCCCTGCAGCTCCAGGTTCCCATCAAATGGCTGCAGTCTTAAATGGTGAAATGGAATATCCAGCCTCACCAATATGGCTAGGCCTCCTCCTCTCACTCCACCTACTCGTGGACACCAAGTTGCCACATATCCTACAAAGTTGGGTTTTGGTGCTGTATCTGTGAGCCATGTCTCACATAGACACACAACTTCTGGTTTGGTTGCATAAATGTGTAATTTTAATTCTGACAATTTAGAGGAAATCCCATTGCAATTAAGCTGAATGACAGCCATCTCTCTTGCTTCATTTTGTTTTCTGGTCAAATATTGATTAATGGAATAGGTAGCCATTACATTAGGGTATTGCACTGCTGGTTGGATTTTGTTTCTAACTGTCTTGTCTTGGCCCTTGTGGGCTTTGGCATTGACATCCGCTTAATTTTCCCTAGTGTATGCCTCTGGGTCCTTGCAGGTGTAGCTTGAGAGAGTCTTGCCTCTAGTGCTGAATCCTTACATTGGGATTCTGCCATGTTCTTACTTGGGGATTTGTTCTCCTGGTTTCTGCAACTAGTAATTATTGGTTCCGAGTACTCAGTTCCAAAATGGTTGCGGATCATACCTGCCAACAGCAATTGGCGCTGGGGTGGTTGTTCTTTTTGCATGTTAGCTAGAATTAGCTCACTAGGTAAGGAGGAAACTTTACTGAGTATTGTGTGGGTAACCTCTGTAATCACTGATTCCATTTTGTTTATTAGTTCTAAGCTTAACCTCTGTATCACTCTAGATCCCATCTCCCTGCCCATTTTCTTCATTTGGTGCTCCAATTTTTTACCCAAAGATGCTACACTCTGTGATAAAATTTCAGCACATTCTGTAGCTGTTGTCATTTGTGGGGAAGGTTTCTTTGCTGGCTGATTTATATTCATGCTGGGGATCCTCTCTTGAATACCACTCAGTTGAAAATGCTCGCTTGTGGATGGCAGGTCAACCAAGCCCTGAACTACGGAGCTGTAGAGTGGGCTGCTGGAGGCTGTTGAGGGGAGAGCTTCTGCATCTGACCATAGGTAGGATCCACCTGACTGGTGAATATCTACCATGACTTCTTGGATAGTTAGGTCATTCTGATTTTCTTGCTGATTCTCTTGAATACTGTGTTGTGATCCCATGATGTTCGAGCTAACTGTTGGAACTGTCAAATTTTGTTTCTTCATAAATGGTGCTTGAGTGGCAAGTTCAGTTTGTGTTTTCATCACCTTGTGTTTGGCTGCTTCAAAACCCACTCCAGAGCGCTGCAGCTTTTGTATAGCTGCTGCATTTCTGATAGCTGGACATTCTTTAGAGCTTGTTATGTGATTTTGATAGCAGTTTGCACATTTCTCCTGTCCTGGTTCAGCAGTGCACTCATCCTTTGTATGTGAGCCAGAGCACACCAGACAGCGAAGAGGTGAATTGCAATTCATTGCTTCGTGCCCAAGCCGTTGGCAGCGGTAACAGCGGCGAGGTGGAGCATTTGAAAGGAAATACTGCATATCTGGTAAATCCCACATATATGTGTGAGGGACATTGAGTTCCTGCAAAGCCTAACTTGACTGCTGATGACTCTTCTTTTATACCTCCACTGTACCGGGGTAGACGAGTTACAGAAAGCAATTCACTGCTTCCACACTCTGCAGATGTCTTGGTATCTTCCACATTTACACTTGGATGTATTCCCTTGATAACTCCCCATGACTGCATCTGGGAAACAGGTTGAGAACAGTTGACAGTCCACTTGCCCAGCCTTTTCACTGCAAAAAGAGATGTCAGTTTTTCCAATTGTTGCTTCTTCTAGCTCAAAGGCCACTAGATTACCCCGTTTGTTTGCTCGAATGTGACTCTTCTGTATTACTTTAAATGAGGACTCGCCAATACCTTGTGCTAATGCCACTGGGTTGGAAGTAAAGGAGTGAGCTTCCATTCCAATTGGGCGCACCAGAATCACCTTGCTATCTTCTGATCGCATGGTCTTTGTTATATTGAAGCCCAAATTTGGCTTCGAAACTCTGCCTTTTTCTCCTTTCTCCCTCAGGGAGTTTGATTGCGCACTAGTGCTAGCATCTGCCCTATCAAAACTCAGGTTTCTGTTCACTCTTGAAGGGTAAAAATTGTCATAGGGTTTCTCTTTCTCACTACCTTCAGCACCGTCTGCACTTGTATGCATCTTTATTTTTCCTCCTTCCTGGATCTCACCTTCTTCCACAGGTTTTTCTTTTCTCTTCCGGGAGTTTCTTGTAGTTCTCCATTCTCCATCCTGCTCGTCCTCCGTAGCACTTTCATCAATGTCTGATGCACAAGCAACCCAATCTAACAGATCTTCCTCACGTTCTTTTTCCACGTCATGAAGCATAGTAGCGTATCCCTCCATCTTTAGCTTTCCCGGTGGCACACTTGCCTTGGACCACCAGGGAAACAATCGCAAAAATGGAGTTTTACGGCTGTCTTTAGTGTTCTTTATAACTTCCGGCTTTATTCACTTTCCATGCAACTCTTAACAGTAGAATATACTTAATTCAAGTAGCTCTAACGACAACTGGATACGTCCTTCTCGTACCACGTCAGCCGGTCTCTTCCCTTATGCAAGAAGCGTCGTCCTTCTTCTTCTTCTTCTTTGTCGTGTTTATTTGGGGCTTCGAAAACTAGTCCATATAGCTCCAGGACTGTAGGTAGGTTAATTTTTCTTTTGTTTACGATGTTTGCTTTGTTACAACCTGCAAAAAGAGAGAAATTCAAATATTTAGCGAAGGATAGCAAGGGTTCTGTTATTCCATGTTCTTTAAATCTTTCAATATAACCATTATTTCATATATACATTTTTGTTCTCCTAGTTTTTGTGTATTACTTCAAGGTCTACTG
Organism: Trinorchestia longiramus; assembly: GCA_006783055.1. Taxonomy (NCBI): domain Eukaryota; kingdom Metazoa; phylum Arthropoda; class Malacostraca; order Amphipoda; family Talitridae; genus Trinorchestia; species Trinorchestia longiramus. Next base: position 15,127 of record VCRD01006917.1, read on the forward strand.
TTAGTTGCTATGGCATGCTCAACCCAGTTCCCCGCATGAATTGTTATATCAGTGCTGAAGGTACAGCCTGGGTGGCGCAGCTTGGAGCTTCTTAAGGCTAAGAGGCAAAAATATCTTATATGACAAAAAAGATCTTTATAAAACAATTCTTGAGGGCATATCTCTGAAGGAGTAAAATTAAGTTTTGTCAGAGACTAAGGAAACATCCCCTCTTACAGGTGGCAACTCTTTACAGTAACCTATATCAGAGCTGCTTAAGGGAATGTTTCCCGTCTCTGTTCTAAAACTCTACTTTATTTTTAAAGAATTCGGGTTAGTACCAACGGAGATTAGTCACATTAGTCTACTTAGTCTTTATTTTTGTTTCTATAAATTGTAGCTATTCAAAATCAGTTTTGGCTGAGCGTATTTGTGAGCCATTCTAAATCAGGTTCTGGTTTTGTATTTTTGTTTACTCGTTTATTTGATTCTATATATTTCCTAATTTATGAATTGTTTCTAGGTATCGGAAAAAAGCCTCTACGATCGATATTTACACATTTTCAGGGAAGGGGCTACATTCTAAAATATTTTTCAAGGAAACAGGAACTTTTACAGAGGTTAGAGTGTTAGTTAGATTGGCGCGTTCATTAGAATAGTTTTTTGGGGGAACAAGTATTTTTCTGTTGTTGTTGTTTTTGGAGGGGGGTGTTCTTCGAAGAAAGTGATACGATCGTCTTCATAGCTTGCAGATTTATTATTGGACACGATCAAAATCAGAGTAGAAGTTAAGACCAAGATCGACGGCCAAAACTGGGAACTTGAAATCCATAAACTGAGACTGAAACTGAAACTGAACTGAAACTGAAACCCGTCTGAGAGAGACTGAAAGCGCTAACAGAATTGCTGCTAACTGGACGATAGCTGAGACTGAACTGTTGGACACTAAGCCTCAAGGCTCGTGGTTGACAATGATCTTCTATAGACGAGGGTTACAATTTGAAGTTGCAACTACGATTGAATTTTTAACTTTAAAATACTTATGTTTTGAGGGCCAAACAAATCTGGGGTTGCCAATGTTAAGTTTGGTTTGGTTGTGGCAAGTAACAATTTATCAGAAGGTAAGGTTAAGGCAGTCGTCTGGTGCACCTCTAGTTGGGGAATTCAATGATAAGACGGGTACTCAGCTTTTGTTTATTTATTGATCCGTAGGGCAGCCGGTGGAGAGAAGACATCCGTAGTTCAAGAGTAAAAGAGATTGAGAACTAGAAGTAATGATCGAAAATATGATCCAGAATATAATCCAGAATATGATCCAGAATATGGTCCAGAATATGATCAAGAATATGATCAAGAATATGATCAAGAATATGATCAAATGTTAAGATCAAATGTTAAGATCAAAAGTGTGATCAGTGTTAAGATCAAATGTTAAGATCTAAAAAGCAACGATGAGACGAGAGAGGCAAGAGAGGCGAGAGAGACGAGAGCAGGATCGCCAGGTGTCTGGAAGAGAAGGTTGAGCTTAATTTTCACATCTTCACAAACATAAACAAACACAAGCATCACCCGTAGCAAACCTAAGCAATGACAAGGTTAATCAGAATGAAATGCAGTATTAGGGCAGTCCAATTTCAAAATATTCAATAGAGCTGGAATATAACCTTATAGAGATAAAAGTAAGTCCCCTTTAAATAAACACAGAATCTAATCCTAATTAAAAAGGTCTATTTTTAAGACTAGAAACTGAGCAAAAGTTGCTTCAGTGAACATGGAATTCTAGACAAGATAATTGAGTTTTAACAAACTTAGTTTCATCTACTGAACAAAGTCGATTTTTAATGTTTGATTTATGATCAATTAAATCTAGAGAGGGAAATGATTATTTGGTTCATATAGCAACTAAAAATTACGAGCACAATTGTTGAACGGACAATAAGGAGTCTCGTGAAAAAGGTCGCTCAGGTATGCAAGGCCAAAATTTTTAACTATAAAAACAATTTCCATAATCCTGCAATATTGCTATGATACGGGCACAATATAGCAACCCAAGATGAACAAAAATTTCTATATAAAATAATTAGAACATCCTAATTAGAGCAACAATAAAATACATCCTAAACATTGTACAGAAATATAATGGACATCCTTGTAACATCACATCGCTGCTCATGCTCCATTTTCAAGTTATGCGTATTAATTAATCGCGTACAAATTAAATCGTACTTTTTACAATAAATTTCCTGTATCTTTGTGATCAGGTTTTTGTAACTTTAAGTGGGATTCTTGTAAATGTTTAATGATAAAAATTCGCTGTATTTTGTAAAATCATTCTTAGTACGAAAGAACTGTCGCCATGGTTCTTTTTTCTATAAAAAATTCACCCCTCAGATGCACATCCGGATCCCGACTCGACGTGAATCTGATCGTAGCTTTTAGGAGATAACAACACACCTGGGGGTCCTGCTCTCATCGGTCTCATCGCTCTCATCTTCTCACTCTCATCGCTCTCATCTTCTCACTCTCATCTCTCACCTCATCGATGCTTTAGCATCTCTTTTCTCTCTCCTCTCGAGTCTCATCGTTGCTTTTTAGATCTTAACACTTGATCATATTCCTGATCATAGTCCTGATCATATTCCTGATCATATTCCTGATCATATTCCTGATCATAGTCTTGATCATATTTTTGATCATATTCTCGATCATTACTTCTAGTTCTCAATCTCTTTTACTCGTGGACTACGGATGTCTTCTGTCCACCAGCTGCCCCTACGGATCAATAAATAAACAAAAGCTGAGTACCCGTCTTGTCATTGAATTCCCCCAACTAGAGGTGCACCAGACGACTCCCTTAACCTTACCTTCTACTAAATTGTTATTACCACCACCAAACATAACATTGGTGGAAACATAACACTGGTGACCCAAATGTGTGCCTCTAATTGGGAAATTCTTGATTTTGTTGTAAACTTTAAGCTGTGACTAGGTAACTCATTTTGATTATGCAGATTGGTAAGCCAGGCAAATCAGAATCTCATGTTCTATTTTGATTCTGTGTCGCGAGGCTGTGAGCAGGATATATTACCAAACTGCATATTGTGTTCTTAGGAGCAGCTGTGTATTCTTTTTCTCTTTTTTTAGTGTATTAGAATTTTTTTTAGCAATTTAGGTGACCAAATTTTGCCATTTCTTTTGCATAACTAATTACTGTGTTGTGGAGCTGAGGCTATCATAGCGGCGCGAGCATAAATCTACCATATAACGAAACAAACAGCTACCCTGTTCTATTCTATCCATCTTCTCTTCTAGTCTTTCTTAAACCTTTATCATGGTTACAGCTAGCGGTAATACCCATTCTACACCTAACCAACAGTTTAGATTACCTGCATTTTCATCAGAGGAGCCTCAGATGTGGTTCACTCAAGCAGAGATATCACTCCGCCAATTGGGTATTACTGATGAGGAAACTAAATTCTGTTGTGTCTCAACTTCCTTACCACCGAAAGTGGCGGTGTTAGTTGACCAGTTTATAACCAATCCCCAAGGTACTGAACCTTATATAGTTTTAAAGAAAAACCTTCTCACCAAATTACAACTATCTGCGAGTAAGAGAATTCAGTCTCTCGTAGATCAGTCACGTATGCCATGTACATCCTCTTCCTTTCTGCCATCTATGGTCCTTAGCCATATTAGTAAAGTAGCAGCAGAGGTGGGCCTCAGCGACGTATTATTACGGGAGTACTTCACATCTCGCCTTCCTTCTCATGTCCAGCCCTTTATGGTGCAATTTACTGACGACAAACCTCTTGACGAGTTAGCAGCTCTAGCCGATAAAATATTTGAATTGTTCCCAGAGCCTCCTCAAGGTAACATTGCTATCTCTGTACCAATCACTCCTGCTCCTGTAACTCAAATAGCCCCTGTAGTGGCAAACCCTGACGTTTCAGCGCATTCAGACAAATTTTTGTGTGAGGAGATAAAAAGCCTGGCACTTGCCTTTGCCGAGTTAAAAGCTGATGTCAAAGCAGAACGCAGCTCACGGTCAGATACTGTAGCCGCCATTCAGACACCTCAGTCACTCCCTGTTCCTCATTATGTTGAAGGTGTTGTCACTATATTCAACCTGGTGCTCGATATGTTGAACCTCAGGACCAGTATCAGAGACAAAATGTACGTTATGTCCAGCCCGAGAGTAGGTATATCCAGCCTGAGATTGGGTACGCACAACCTGAATTTATCTATTCACGCCAGAGTAGGTATAACCAGATGATAAACAGAG